>WMED01020657.1:0-12111 GCA_019650415.1 Pipa parva
TCCCACACACCCCAGTGACCCCACAATACCCCTCCAGTGGCACCACAATTCCCACCAGTGTCCTCAGCTTGCCCCCCAGCCATAAAATTTACCCCCCTTATAATTTTAAAAAAATCACAGATGCGCCAGTAGCCCACAAAGTCGCACATTGCCCCACAGAGCCGCATATTGCCCCGCTGACCCACATATTTCCCCACAAAGGTGCTAATTTCCCCAGCAGATGCAAATTGCCCCACAAAGCCGATGATTGCCCCGCAGGGCCATGTATTGTTTTTAATCTGTTGTTTTCTTGTGGAAAACCTGATGCGGCCCAGCCTCACCCCGACTCTACCTCCAGTGGCCCCTGGGTAAATAGAGTTTGAGACCCCTGATATAAAGGAATAGTCCAACAGACAGCAGTTATGCTCCCATCTAATTGCTAAATAAATTATGGTGTCAATATAAATTATTGACTTATTTTCAGTGGCTTTTAATTTACAAACTCTCCTCTCTCACATACTCTCTCATCAGCTGATTAGTTTAGAATGATCCACAGACCCAAGAATTCTAAAAAAAAATAATCAGTCAGGTGGGCAGAAGCTTTCTGTGATTGCACATCTGCAAGATTGTGACTCATTATTCAGAATTTTCAGTACCTGCAGTCAAATCCCTATCTTAAGATTCCAAACTGAACTGCTGAAGAGAAAGCAGCTGACAAAGAAGAGGTGCTTCAGTGAAAAACTGACTGCAAATTTAAACAGAGTAAAATAAGTAAATTATATGCACTGCAAAAAGCACTTGTTTATGTGGCAGTGACTGAACTGTATCTTTAAGACACAATCAATATTACTATGATGGATCTTTTATAAGCCAGGGTGAGCAAAATGTTTTAAATGGGGCCCACTTTAAAAATATAATGATCAGATCTGCAAAGTATAAAGCAATTAAAGTGGATTTGTAGTTCTCCCAAAATAAGTAACTATTAAGCCAGACAGCCATTAAATTCATCCGAGCACATTTGTTCTTGAATATGTACATGTGAAACAATCCATGCTTTTTGGTTACAAAATGGAAATTTCAGAAGCACTGGTGATTCCATAAATATTACTTTTCTCTTAACTACCCTGTTTCCCCGAAAATAAGACCTAGTGCAATTTTTTCCAAGCTTAGAAATATAAGGCCTCCCCTGACCTGGCTGCAGTAAAGTATGAAAAATATACCGTACCAGTACTGTGTCCCAAAATTAAGACATCTCCTGAAAATAAGACCCAGTGCGTTTTAAGGAGCAAAAATAAATATAAGACAGTGTCTTACTTTCGGGGAAACACAGTATACACTTATATAGGTGGAGGGATCATATGGAAGTATTCATGTTAATATAGCATGAGAACCTGTGATCTAGTTTTCTATCTAAACATTAGAATATATGAACATACATAAACAGACAAGACCCCTGCATAAATGGGAACACAACATATATGCTAATCTTTTTTTATTCTATCTACACAGATTCAAATATGGTGTGTCTTATGGTTGAAAGGTCAAAAAGTCCTCCCATTCACTTGCAAGTAGAGGACATTTCCAGGACTCAGGAAATGTCCCAGTGGGCCCCAGTATCAGTGATCCATGGTGACCCATGGGGAAAAAATCCTTCCCAATCCCAAATATGGCAATCAGAATAATTCCCTGGATCAAGGTCCCACCTTCAGTTATCTACTACCCATAACTTATAATGTTCTTACACTGAAGGAAAGCATCCAAACCAGTTTTGAACTGTTTAATGGAATTAACCATAACAACTTCTTAAGGCAGAGATTTCCATAACCTCACTGTTCTTACAGTAAAAAAACTCCTTCCTTGTTGATGCAGAAACTTTCTTTCCTCTAAACGTAGAGGATTCCCCCTTGTTATACTTACAGATCTTGGTATAAATAGATTGTGAGACAGATCTCTTTACTGACCCCTAATATATTTATACATAGTTATTAGGTCAACTCTTAGTCTTCTTTTTTCTAGACTAAACAAGCCCAGTTTTGATAATCGTTCTTGGTACTGTATATTGATCATTCCTTTTATTATTTTAGTAGTACACCCTTTTGAACTGCTCAAGTTCAACTACATCTTTCTTATGCACTGTGTATGATTGTGTCTCCAATAATTAATTTTGCATCAAAACGTTTGAGCATTTGGGAGTATCTTATAATCCTAAAATATGTTACATATGTGTGCATAAAATGACTCTATTTAGCTGCTGTAGCACAGGGCACTGATAACTTTACACCAGGCATTAGTCGGCTATTGCACTTCCTATTTGTATAAAGTAAATTACACACTTTAACAGTTGTCCTTTTCATTTCCATACCCTGCCCCTTTCTTTTCTTGTATTACATTTGTTGATTTTAATTTTTATTCCATAGATTATTTCAGTTATTTCTTCCTCCCACAATTACACCCTTTTATATTTCAGAATTGTTAAAAGACTTTATTTTCATTGTTTTCCTAGATTTTTATGCTCCTTTTCCATTTATTTGTACATTTTTCCATCTTCATCTCTCTTTCTTTGATAGCTCCTTTTCTCACTACTCCGACACTCCTGTTTCCTTTCTCTCCCACATCTTTCTCCTCTCTTCCAGTCCTTTTATCTCCTGCAAGCTTGCTCATTCATTTGTTGTCTTGAGCATGCCCCATTCCAGCACTGTATTACTGTAAAAAGCCACATGTGAACTGGGTAAAGGGAACCAAACATTACAAGGCTCACTAATATGGTGCCACAGATTAAAGATGTATATGCAAGGTTTGCTCTGCGGAGATGTGGGTGGAGTAATTGGATGCAACACGAGACCACAGGGACTTGGCACAAGCTATCCCTAGGGCATGGAGTCTAAGGAACCCCCTGGTCTTCACCACTGACCCCCGCAAGGAAGTGTGGTTGCTCTTAGCTGCAGGAAGCTCCCATGTAGCGACCCCTAGGGAAACTGTCCACTGGTGGAACGTGGAAGGCAAAGATTAGTCATAGAACGTAGCAGAGGTCTGGGCAGTCAGCAAACATGCAGAGTCAGTAGAACAGGTTGGGGTCAGGCATAGGAGAGAATAACTAGGTAGGTACACACCCTAGAACTACAAAAGAAGCTCTATAATTGGCTGACAGTCTAAGGAGGCTTCTTTAAATAGGGAAGTAGCTATGCATGTGACTGCAACGAGCCACATCAAAAGAGCATGAACACTGCTGAGGGAACTGACCAGCGTGGCTAGCACCGCGCTTCAGGCAAGTTGCGACTCTTACAGTATTAAAGGAAAATCAGTGTTTATATACATAGCAGGGTGCTGCAGTACTTCCATCAGGAAATGGGAGTGCTGATGAACGATAATAAAACTGCGGATTGGCAACACACTATGGTACCAAAAAGGCACTAATAGAAAATAAGTGGGTCAAAGTGCCCACAAAAGAATTATAGATTGTAGGTGGAGGCTGTATACCCTCTGTGCTTCTTCATTCTTTCTGTCACTACAGTAGGATATACATTTTCTGTGATACAGAGCCATTCTCAGGTCTTGCTGGGTATGCTAGTTGTGTTAAATATGAGCAACTGAAAAAGCATGTTTTATCATCAAAACATTATGGTTGTACAGCGCTGCGTAAATTTGTGGCGCTTTATAAATAAAATTATACATACATACATACATGGTAGAAAGGGTTCTAGCAATTTGCTCTCTATTCATATATATTCTTTCTTATGAAGTTCTTGGTTTACAAGCAATGAAAGGAACCAAGTCCAGCAAATGCTTTGGATGGCCTTCCCCACCCTCTGTACTGGCCTAAAGACAACAAGTATGAAATCTCAAGTGAAAATCTGATTGTAACATAGTTATGTTAACTGGTAGCTAATTTCTGTATACTTTGAAGGCCCTTTTCAACTTTCGAAGCATGTGCAACTATGGTACAAGTGACCTAACAAGCCCTGTCTTGTTGCAAGCAGATACAAGGTTACTACCAATTACTTTTAACTCTGCAATTGTTTTCATTGTAGACTGCCTCTGGCATTCAAGTAGTCCCTTGGCTTTGATATTTTATTCGTACATCACGTCACATCTGAACTTCACTTTGTTAAAAATGATTAATGAAAAAGAAATAGTGAGAAGAGATCCAGTTAGGAATCATTCCAAGTTTTTACATACTATAAAGGTTATTTTAAAAGAATTACTTTGCTAACAGGGCATAAAAAATTTTTTTTTTCAAAAAACATTTTTAAGTTCCCAGTTCTTAGCTAAGTAAACAGGAACAATCCATGTTAATAGTTTTTGAGTTACACTTCCAAGCAACCAGTAACAACTCAGTTAAAAGGAAGATATCCAGTTGTAAAGCTATGTTACCAGCAATACCTCAGGTGTCCCTTGAGAGACTTGGAAAAAAAACACCAATAGGATACATTCATAGATTGTTAGGATCAATCTCAAACACTGATACCCACCTGTTAGCTACAGTTAGCTGAGTTAGCTGGAGGTTAGTATTCTCAGGAATCTAAGTTAATAAATATTAGAGCCATTCCTAACAAAACAGAAAGCACTTCTTTTCTCACTTTAGTTGAGGCAGGGGCCTACAAATCTATTTTTCCATTTTAAGACATACCACTCTGCATTGGGTGGTCAAGGGAGTCTAAGGTGGCATCCACTCCCTCTTAGCTTCAGGGTAAAGGTAAATTTAACATGTCCTTTTTCTATAACTATCTGATTTAGTCCTCTGCACCACAGTTAAGTGAAACTCTCATCCTCTGTCCCACCAATATAAATAGTGTACTGAGTGCAATCAGTTATACCATATAGCCTGTCTAAGGGGCTTATACATGATTAATACTTCATAAAGACAAAATAGTTAGAGAACTATTCACTATACTCAGTAACAGGAACCCTACATCCAACCAAATCATGTATTTGTTGTGACAAGGCAGTTATTGGTCAGCCAAAAGACAGCATTTCTTGCTGTTAAGACTGAGGGGGGGGGGGGGTTGGTGGTGTTAAGAATAGTGTAGGTGATACCTTTAATTGGCTAACTGAATAGATGTTGAATGCAAGCTTTCCAGACTACTTAGGTCTCCTCTTCAGACATGCCATACTTATCTCTGCTTATATCTATGGCTAACACAGTGCAACACTCTACTTGTCTCTGCTTTTATCTATGGCTAACACGGTGCTACACTCTACTCTTCCTGTAAAGATTTTTGCACAATTCTACTCAAAACATGAGTAGACAATATTTTCCATATTTGGAAAATAGAGTAAAACTTAGCAGGCAAATCATGCTAATGTTAACTTATTTTCTACCTTTTACCTTTGTTTTGATTTGCCTTGTCTTTGTAGCGATTTAAACATACTGCATATTGTAAATTATTCAGTTCTCTGCCAAGGATTATAGCATAACAAACAGCGCCTTAGGAAATGAAAGTGGTAATAATATTCATATTAAATTTAGTCCGGAATGGACTTTAACTAAAAAAAAAAAAAATGTCTCTCTTACTAATGATGCATCATTAGCACTGTTTTCCCTGTTTGCATTTTGTTGTGTTTAGGGAGTTCAGTAACCAAAAAGGTAATTTGACAAGAACATGATTGAAGCAGTCCCCATGATACTTGGAAGTGACAGAAGGTGAAGTACCTGCAGTGAAAAGCTACTTTATTATGAACCCTTAATAAATATTTACAATTCATATTTCAATGGTGGTTATGTCCTTCACATAAATAATTCTGAGTACTTGAACTGAGTTTGTTTAAGGTCTTCATATGAATAATTTGGGACAGATTTATATTATTTATATTATTAAAATGCAATCTTTTGTTTTATTTACTTACTGTGTGAAAAACGTTAAGTTAATGAAATGTCTGTCCCGCATACACGCCACGTGGAGATTTATCATAACATTATGTTATTTTCTCGAATGGAAATAAATTTAAGTACAATCCAATAAAGATCACTCCTTGAACATAACTTTAGTTTAAAAAAATTATGCAAAGAAAAGGGTTACCGCATACTTTTGGGTGTTAGGAGCAGCCCTTTTTAAAAAAAATGGATTAAGAGAGGCTGCACCAAGTGCCAAAAATGCTACTGTGGTTTGGTTTTTGGTTTTGGTATTTCAACATGAAAAGCTGTAAAGATAGAAATGTTTTCACTAGATATATCACTGTATGCTTCTGTGTAATGAGGTGTATATTATGAATTGTCACCCTGCATCTAATTAAAATTAAGATTTTGCAGGATCTGCAATGGAATTTATGTTTGTTGAGACTAAGGACCTGTATGATCAGATCTTTAGGGAATTCCAGTAATGTCACAGTATGCAAATCTTTGGACACATAACATCCATGCAAGATAAGCTTGATAATATGTCCTATACAATATTTCTTTATTTCAGGTCCATAATAAGTCATCTGGAAACGTCTTAAAGGGGATATTTATCAAAGTGTGAATTTACACAGTTTAGCAACTTTACATCCCTTAATGTTGCTACACTCTGACAGAAGCACATTTGCTACTCCTGATTCAATTAAAAGAGGATTCCCTTGGTAAAGAAGTAAAAAGTGATGGACACTTTTCAATGGGTTGTCACACATAGTCAGTTTGTCAGGTCGTGGGATCGTTAATTTTGGTGTAGTGTGCTAGTTACCCTGCAGTAGATCTGCAGTGTGCTACAATAGTTACCCTGCAGTGGATCTGCAGTGTGCTAGTTACCCTGCAGTGGATCTGCAGTGTGCTAGTTACCCTGCAGTGGATCTGCAGTGTGCTGCTGGTGCTTTCTTCTTTCCATTCCCAAGTTTGCCATAAATAGCCAATTTAGTATGAGGGGTTACACAGGGCTCCTCAGAAAAATTAAAGCCATAAAACCTTTACCTTTGCAGACTCAAGGCAATCCCCTTGTTTAAGAACAGCAAGTGACATTCCAAAATATCAAAAAAGTCCCAACTGCCTAATTTACTAAAGTTGATGGAAGAATAAAGTAAAAATCTAATAAAAAGTTAGTTAGGAATGAGCAAAATTAGTCCCCCCATAAAAAACTTAGGTAAATCAATACATTGACCAGACAGTTTACAAAGCCAGCTATCCATTATCACATGAACATAAACTTACATTGTCAATTCACCAAAAACCCCCAAGCCAAGTCACTTATTTCCCACAACTTGTGATCCATTCACTCTCCCAAGTGTGAAAATGTGTCTTTTACCCTTCTCCCAGAAGTGAGCTAGGAAACCAATAAGTGTGTTTATCCCACGTGAGACAGCTTGAAGAGCTTGCAAAACAATTTATCCATGTCAATTTCTTTCAGTTATACGTGTAAAAGGAATTAGGAACAATGCTTATCTGAGCAAGGAAGCTTAATAGAAAACCCTGCAATAAAAATATCATAACACCTGCCTCTCTTCTTTCTCTTTATTCTGTTTATTATGGGATGGTTGGCTTAAATCAGTCCGTCCAGGTGCTTGTAAACACATCACATTACTCTCCAACACACTCACAGTCTAACTATTATTTCCATTTTTGGTGGATTTGTAACATGATGCAGTTTTGATGTCTTTTTACTAGATGGTCTAATACTTGCATCCTCATTTCATTCCTATGGATTTGTGGATGTACTAACTTTTTAATGCAAGTCATTTAGATCCCATTTCAATGATTTTCTTTTTTTCTTGTGAAATTGAATTCACATAACTAACATTAAAAACACAATGAAAATCAGATCACTTTATATTTTCCAAGGGTGTGTATTTAATGCAGCTTAAAAACAGACACGTGCGCAGAGGCCAAACCCTAGTGTGAAAGATTTTCATTCTACTTATTGAAGACCAAGGAGGGGGGAGGTATTTATAAAAGTGAATAGTTTTGAACTTGGTAAAAGTGGTGAAATAACAACAACATATCGATAATGCTGTTTTCGGCACTTCATAAAGGCACTCCATCAATTTTTTTGACCAAAAAGTGTTTGCCTGATTAAAGACACACTATAGGGCTGATATAACTACATGTATACATACATATAAAACTCCTTTATACTAAGCCAGTTGCTGACACAAATATTTAAAAAAACATTTAGGGAAGAAATAATACTTGCAGTTTGTTTCCCTTAATTAGTTTTCCTGAGAGCTGACATTTACCTCCCCCGGCTTCCCCTCTCCTTTCTGTTCTGCACGAGAAGAAAAAGCTACCTGACTGCTATTGGTTAAGCACTGTGCTGACCTTTTGGCCGCATAATTTAAGTAGGAGAACAGGAAATTACAGAGGGAAAGCTGATTTGGGCGCAGGCATTAAGTAGTAAGTAGGTGCAAAAATGTCTGGGGGAGGGTACCTTTTCATGGAAAACTGTCCAGTACATATCACACACACATTTCCTGGTGCAGGAGTTTATCAATGCTGCAAACTCAATTATTCTGCGTCACATGAAAACAACTTACTGGTGATAAACGCTTCTCACTAAGGTATAGTACTGCATATGTTAAGTTGTAATCTGACTATAGTTCCCCTTTAAGACTGGTGAAAACCCATTATTCTCTATGGAGTAGGTCTGGTTATTTTGCCACCATCAATACTGATTTTGGTATAAAGAGAAAGGCAACCACATTGAAAACAGGGCAATTTGTGCAGATTTTGATGGATCAATATTTTTCAGTATTGATCTTTATTCTTTACCAATATTGCTTCATTTTTTTATCAGTCCTTTCTAAATCTGCAGAATTAAAAGATTCAGCGAATGACAAAACAGCACCAAAAAAGCAGAAAAATAAATAAAATAGTTTGATATGACCTTTACAAATTTCCCCCAATAATGATATTATAAAAAACTAAGAGGGCTGATTAAATTGAAACGTACCTATTAATATACAGTAGTGCTTGTTCATATTATTTTTTATTATTTTTAATATTACAATGCAGTATATTTTTACATGATGCCCCTCTTGTATAAAATAGAAAACAATATATATATATATTTTTTAAAGAATGATCTAAACCAGTGGATAGAAGAGAAATTATATAAAGGAAACTATTACTGCAAAATATGTACAGCAAGTATAAATGAACCATAAGCCAAAGAAAATGTTTTGTGAGCAGTGTCATTAGCAATAAAGCAGAATGTACTTCTCAGATGGAGAAAGTCTTGCCTTTGTCATTTTCCAGTGACAATTTGTATGGTAAGTGTCAAAAAACAACTCTACTATCTGGATGGGGTAGTGCAATATTCTTTCCTTTTAATATTCTAATCGTGAGGTGTAAAGTGAAATGGATGCACAGTGTAATCGTGGTAAAACAGCAGAGTGTCAATGAGACAAGAAAGGTGACAGACTTGGAATGAGTCCCCAAGGTGCTTTCCAGGAGCACTGGCTAAAGATTCCCCTGTGAAATTGCTTCTGATTAGGTTTCAGATGCAGTTCAGCAATTCTAAAACAATAGGTTACTGCTAGTTAAAGAATCACAATATGGCTGCCTGCAATTTTAATTCTGCCTTACTCTATAAGGTCTCTCTCTCTCTCTATCTATCTGTCTATCTATTTCTATTCTATATCTATCTATCTATTTCTATTCTATATCTATCTATTTCTATTTTATATCTACCTATTTCTATTCTATATATCTATCTATCTCTATCTATCTATCTATCTATCTATCTATCTATCTATCTATCTATCTATCTATCTATCTATCTCTATCTATCTATCTCTATCTATCTGTATCTATCTATCTGTATCTATCTATCTGTATCTGTATATCTGTATCTATCTGTATCTATCTATCTATCTATCTGTATCTATCTATCTCTCTGTATCCATCTATCTCTATCTCTCTATCTATCTCTATCTCTCTGTCTATTAAAAGTTTTCTTCCCAGCTACCCCCAGCTTCTATGATCTAACTGATATTCATATCTACCTATGACAGAATGAATAGTTAGGAGAAGCATAGTAAAATGTTAACAATCACAAAACTGCACATACATAAATACATTTTTGTTAAAATAATTTATTAAAATTGAAATAAATGTACTGGATTCGCATATAGTATGTGCACCTTGCTAGCCATTAATACAAGTTAAAAAAAAAGTAGAGTATAACTGATGCCTTGATTGACTAGCCAAGAGATTGTATTTGCAAAGCTATTAAACTACTCTGGTCTTATTCCTTTACAACAAGAAATGGTAGTCTGCTAGCTGCACCAAACAGCACTCTGATTCTGCGTCTCCTGTCCCACACGCAGTAGCGGCCCTGGCCCTATTGGAACCCTAGACCTCCCACCACCCAGCACCCCACTTGCCCTGCATACCGCACTCACCTCCAACAGCGCCGTCACTAGTTAAAAAAAAATGCACACGAGCGCCCCCCCTGGACAGCCGGCGCCCCTAGCATCTGCCTATTCCGCCTAATGGAAGGGCCGGCCCTGCCCGCACGCAAAAACGTAATTCAGCAAAAAATGAGGAATCAGTGTTGTGAGAAATCATGTAGCATAGCCACGTTTATTTTGCCATAAATGCGATTACATGTTTCAGGCTGGCTGCCTTTCATCAATTTGGCACATTTGATAAAGGGCAACGAGCCAAAACATGTAATGGCAAAATAAATGTGGCTATGCTACACGATTTCTCTCTACTTTGGTCTTATTGTTGTGTATGTTGTGTATGGTGTGCAACATAATATAAACAGTCCAATCCTTAGACTAAACAGGGTAACTAACTTAGCCACATGATACATCAGTGTCCTGCTTCTTCTGCAGCATTTGTCTCAGCGTCAGTAAGCGTTAGCTCTGCAGTTCAGCATCTTAGTTCATTGTTATACCTGCATGGCTGCTGTGAATACTTCTGTACCTCTACTTTGCTGCTATAAGAGACTCTCCTTGTTAAAGGGCCACTGCACTTCTTCATAAGATCCTGTTGTTACAGTTCAGCAGTTAAAGTCACTCCACCAGTGGTTCCTCAGTGTCTTGCCCAGCTGCCACCAGTGGGGGGTTAACCCGAGGGCCTTAATCTGGGAGTTTCCTTCCCACAAAGGCCATACCCCTTAGAGACAGATAAGGAATGAAGACCTGGGGCACCTTAGAGTTTGCAGCTTAACTTGCACCAAATCCACTTACCTGTTTTGCTCCTAATTCCTTGTTCGAGCACGCCTTAGTTTTTCATGAGGTGTAACTGGGACTGGGTGTATTATACTTACAATAGTGTCCCAGTCCCGTGGTACCCTGTGTGTGTTCCTGTATTTCACTATCAGCCCAAAAACAAAAACACTTTGTTCTTCTACATATGACAACATTCACTAGAATTATTTTTAGAGTGATCCTAATAATAGATTAACCTTTCTCAAGTAGTAAAATTTCTTTGATCAATTTGAAATGGAAAAGATAATACTATAGTACACTGTATATTATTAAAGGGTTACACTGGCTACTTTGTGACTGAGCAGGTAAAATAGTATCCTTTGTTCCCTATGGGAAATTACAATAAGCTCTGCTAAAAATCAGCCAGTGTGACCATGACCTAATTTCTCCAGGTTAGACAACGTTTATCCCAAAGACCAAAGACTAAACTACAAAGATTACATAAAACTGTGTGGCATTCTCTCAGTCCTGCAACCCAACATGTACACAGCTTGCATCTAAAACACCAAGCCCAGCAAAACTAACTAGACTTTTTATAGAAAACTGCACATCACTATCAGAGCTTTCTTTTAAAACTCTTCAGTATGTTAGAAAATTAGAATGATCAAAGATATTATCTCTTTTGGGCAGTATGTATGAATGTATGTATGTATAATTTTATTTATAAAGCACCACAAATTTATGCAGTGCTGTACAATATAGCAATACAAATATAATACAGACGTTGGAAAAGTGCATTAAACAATACAAGTAAAATATCACAAGGATACTTCACTTTAATATGGGCGAAATTTATTAAAGTCGGAAAGACAGGTCTGGGTCTTTCTGACTTTATCATGAGAAATGTTGGATTGATCTCACAAGATTTCTTTCGAGATCGAGTTTCTCGATCCTGAGTTTTCATACTTTTCAATGGAAAGGTAGTCATGCTGCTAATGTTAAACATGACTACCTTTCCATGGAAAAAAATTAAAAAACTTGAAATCGAGAAACTCGATCTCGAAAGAATTC
>WMED01020658.1:0-12111 GCA_019650415.1 Pipa parva
TTGGCTTTTAAATCCTAACCGCTCTCTGCAGCGGTTAGGGTTTAAAAGCCGTTTTTTTTTACTATGGGGGGATCGGGGGTGGTTTGGGGGTCCCAGGGACCCCCCCAAAAAAAAAATTCGGTTCACCGAATCACTGAGAATTTCGGATTCGTACCAAATCGAATTTTCAGTGAAATTCGGAATGAATCAGACTTCGGCCGAATCGATTCGGCCATCTCTAATTGATATGTATTTTTTTCTGTCATAAATTTTATTTGTAAATACCTTTTTTTCAGATGGAACATTTAGTAGAAAATGATCTGTTTGACATTATTTTACACTGATTAAATTTATAGTATTAATGCTATTAAAACGATTTGGAACTGAGTGCAGTTTTCATGAACCCAATAATTAGGGAAAATGTATACTACTACTAGTAAGTTTGAATTGCCCATTGTTTTAGTTGCTTATTCATTGCGAAAAAGAAGAGATTAGCTGGATAATTGCAAAACTGGTACTGAAAACTACCTATTTATTATACAAACACATAGGGGCGAATTTGTGATTGTGCACAGTGAGCTCCAAAGCCTTTGGCTCACTTCGCACAGACTGATATGTGCTCACTGATGTCCTGCACGTGGACATCAGTGAGTGCATTAAAGGGATTCCAATCTCAGCAAGACCAAAAGAGTTGCCTCGCTGAGACTGGAATCCCTTTAATGCACTCGCTGATGTCCATGTGCAGAACATCATTGAGTGCATATCAGTCTGTGCAAAGTGAGCCGAAGGCCTCAGAGCTCACTTCACACAATTGTGAATTCCCCCCATAATGTGCGTAATAAATAGGTAGTTTTCACTACCAGTTTTGCAATTATCCAGCAAATTTCTTCTTTTTTGCACTATTACCAGAGTTTGGACAGAACTCATGAGATTTTTGCCTGGATTATTGGATTACTGGTCTACTTGTATGCACTTTTTTACTAGCTTATACATTGCATTAATGATATATACTGTACCATAGTCATGCATCAATGGGCTTGAAATATTTACAGATCATTACATTCATTCTGTGAAATGCTTTTTCTTGAGAAATAACAGGAACATTACTGTGACCTCATCCAAATTATAGAGCATTATTTGCCATGTAATGAAAAACCTTATTGATCCAAACACAGTTACAGTTGACTAGTGAAGGAAAACAGTTGTTTGTTGAGTGCACAGCCCATTGTGACTAATCACTGTTTGAGAGAGGTTTTCATTAGGATCATTTGAAAATAATCTGTTTTCATTTGATCATCTGCAAATGTCTTGTAAATATGTTGTAAACTAGCCACAACCAAGTGTCAATACAAATGTTTCTTTGATAGTTTTCTGTAATAAAGCAATTCAATAGTGGAATATTTGATAGCCATATTCTAAATTTAGAGCGTAATGTAGCAATTTTTGTCGTTTAGACA
The DNA here is from genome assembly GCA_019650415.1 of Pipa parva. Lineage (NCBI taxonomy): Eukaryota > Metazoa > Chordata > Amphibia > Anura > Pipidae > Pipa > Pipa parva. The sequence continues at coordinate 1,437 of WMED01020658.1, forward strand.
GGAGTGGATAATTCATTTTCCCATGGGGCCACATGAGAAATTGGAATGGTTTTAGAGGGCCAGAGTACATGCTCCTGGCACCTAGGTCAATTGACCACGCCCCTTATTTTCACAGAAACCCCCCCTCTCCCGGTCACTTCCGGAACATCATGAGTCCCACTCAGGAACTCAAATATGTGTGGCCTGTCCTGTGTTCAGCTCACTTTGTGTGCAGTTTTCTCTTGCCTGCTTATAAGGATCTGGTCCCGAACACTGCATCCACTGCCACTGTTCTCCTCAGTCTTCAGGGGATCTCACATGGGCCAGTCAGAGATAGGTAGAGGGCCAAATGTGGCCTGCTGGCCATACAATGCCCAGGTCTGATCTTAGAAGTAACTGAGGAATTTCATGACCATATAAAATAAAAAGACCACAGGCTGTTATACAGGTTATGGATCCCCAAAGTGGCATCTAATATCAGAAATATTACATGGTATGGAATTATTAAATAGGTAAACAATACATGTCTTACTGTCTCACACTTACCTTGTATAATATCCCACATGGTTACCCATCAGCTGTAATGCATAGTATCCCATTCTGTTGCACTTCACAGGAGCAGGACTTGGTTTATTTATCCATCAACTGCTTTATACAGAAGTCCATCAGGTACACCACACGCAAATTAAGATTTATGTTATCTGTAATAATATTTTATTTATGGGATGCCCAGAGTGGTTTGACCTTATTGTTAATTTCAATCCTTGTATGTCCTTATGTACATATGTAGAATTGACAAATATCTATCTATCTATCTATCTATCTATCTATCTATCTATCTATCATTAGTGTTCCATATAAAGAACATCCTCTGACAGTACATCTGTGGTCAGAACCTAAAGCCAAGATCCAGGTGTTATAGATCTAATATGTCTGTCCCTGTGCATAAACCATACAAATCTTTGAGTGTAAATAACACCTTGTAATAATAAGGGGAGTAGTAGTAAGGTATGGGTGCAATATGTTATACCAAAATCTGTTGCCACTGTCCTAATGCTGGGCTGCAGCATAATAAAGTCATTGTAGTGTAAAGAACTCTTGGCAGCAAATGTTGAAGTATGACTGCCCATGATCTTCAGTAAATATATGTCACTTTCCTGTTTCATATAAATCTAAATGGGGTGGCTTGAATGCAAGACAAAAACAAAGCGGCACTTATTTATAAAGTTATGTGTATGTGAACACAAAAAACAATAATAAATGTGGTGATATATGCTAACAATTCAAAGAAAAAGTTGCTTGCAGCTTCCTCAATACGAAGTGCACTTGTGAAACTTCAACTGTGACAAATTTGAAAAAACTGAGGAGGAAAGCGCAAGAAAATAGGCAATAATAGTGCCTTATCAAAACCAAATTGCAAGATGGTGCTGCCCAAACATACCATATGATTTAATTTTTGCTCCCTGATGAAGCTTTTATTAGCGAAACGCGTTGAGTGATCCCTATTGGTCTCTACACTGCAAGCTACATACTCAACATCGGGTTACGGACTGCTGGATGCACCCTCCCTTTGTTCTTTAGCCAGTGACATTTGGCCTCCTGCTTTATACATCCTTTGTTTGGACACCTTTACCTGGTTAAATTGTAACCACAACAAGTTGTTATATGAGCATGCTGACAAGTGTCCATTTGTGAATATAATTTATGCTTTATTATCTTAAACTGAATAAAAACAATATTATGCCAGGGAAGCTTTCTCTATTTATATTTTACACATCTGAATTGTGAGCGAGTCTGGCTTTGGAACCAGTATTTGTTTCCACTCAGAGAATCCTGTTGTTATTTCTTAAGGCCTGACTGATATTTTCATCTGGTGAGTAGATAATAATTTCAAACACCTGGTGTTCATTCATTCTGCTTTCCACAAATATACACTTTTAATTCCCCCAATGCAACGTTCTCTGGTACGTTTGGGCAGCACCATCTTGCAATTTGGCTTTGATAAGGCACTATTAGTGCCTATTTCCTTGCGCTTTCCTCCTCAGTTTTTTAAATGGGGTGGCTGTTATATCAAAGAGAGGGTTGAATAAAAATGAACACAAATGGTTGTATTCAACTGATTACTTATTTATTGTGTGTATATAGTGTTAACAACTTCCACAAAACTGTACAGAGATTAACTATTCACTTTAGTTCTTGTGCTTGTGGAGCTTACAAACTAGTTTTCCTATAAAGTCACACACACAGCCAGACAGACAGACTAGGACCAATTTAGCCAGGCTTTGTATAATCTAGTATGTATTGTGGTTACCCAGAGGAAACAGGAAAAAAGGAAGACTGCAAATCTTGGTGGACCCATGAGATCCAGGCTTTGCTTCATTGCCCGATAATTTCATATGTGGAATTAACCTACAAACCAGGCAATTTGTTTTTTAACCTCGATATGTATGTTGTCCATCTCTCAAACCAGAACAGAAGTTATGAGAAGGCATGTAAAGTAAGTCAAAGCTTTGCCTCATGAATACTATTTATGATTTTAATTCTTTTAGAATGGGGTCAGAGTGAGAGTGTATAAATCATAGACAAACATTTCTTCCTTACTTCAAAGTGGGAATGAGACCTGTCCCAGCAGAAACAACTTCAGAAGCAGTATTTATTAACTTGCATTTCATAAAAGACATGTCTGGCAACTGGTAAAAGGTATTGTTTGTTTCCAGTTTGGTGGATTTCTGTCTCTGTTATCCAAAAAACTAACAAAATAACTGAAGTAGAAATGTATTGCAGTGAAACCAGCATTAACTGTACATTTCCATTTAATTAATACCTACTAAGCATTACTGTCAGGCGCTCTTTGTTTTTTTTGTTATGATAGTTCATTCTATATACTACATCATTATTACTCTCACTATCAAATTTACTAAACTCGAAAAAGGTCATGTTTGACCTTTTTTAAGATTATTCAATGTAAAAACCGGCATTAGGGGAGAACATTTTGATCGATATTTTTCTATCAATTTTTTTACTATCAAAACATCTTGAACAAATTATTTTGATTGTTTTGTTCAATGGAAAAGTAGCCATATTGTATGTAAGTAATCTGGCTATTTTTCCATAAAAAATTAAAAATAAATAAAAAAAATATTGATTGAAATGTTTCCCCAATGCCTGTTTTTACATCGAGTTTAATAAATTTGGTCCATAAGTGAGAGTAATAATGATGTAGCGTATAGAGATAACTATCATGACAGAAAAAAGTTTTTTCGACTTTATTGATTTTAGTAAATTTTTCCCTAAATCATTATAATTTATCAGAAATTTGATGTATGCCCAGACCCTGAGTGTTGGAAATAGATTTGATTGTATGGTCAGTTGTTGGTTCTATTTAAAAAAAAAACACAAAATAAAGAAATGTTCATGTATCTTCTGTCCTTATCTGGTTATTACACTTTATTTGAAATCATATGAATGTGAACTAGGCCTATGTTTGTTGTCAATAAATTGTATTGGAGTTAAAGGTCCTTTCAATATTTTAAACAAAAAAAAAAAATGCACTCCAAAATATTACACCAAAACAGCAATGGACAGCAATGGACAGCAATGGACAGCAATGGACAGCAATGGACAGCAATGGACAGCAATGGACAGCAATGGACAGCAATGGACAGCAATGGACAGCAATGGACAGCAAGTATTGATGTATTACAGCACCAGACCATGAAACAGAGCCTCGCTATGCCTCAAATAGATCACAACTGCAGAATTAATAACATCACAGATCATCAGTAATTACTTCACATTCTTATTAAAAGTTGAATTCACCATGACAGCATCCCCAAATAAAAACTGATAAAATTTATGAAATTCAAATACAATATTAAATATCTAATTAATTTAAATAAAATATATTCAATCTAAATACAATACCAAAAAGCTAATTAATTTGCTTCCCACACTGATCCTTAAACAGTGGAAGTGTATAGTTGAAATTTAATATAAATTATGATAAGAAGTTTGTAGCAAATTACAAATACATGAATTAATGTAAGAGAAAAAGCCAATTCTAATGATCATTTCTTTATCAGGGTGTTCCAGGATGGAATGATTGTCCGTATCCCCCGTATTCCAGTGCTGTCCTTGGTTCCTATTCCCCCTTGTTTTCCTCTTCCCAGTACCCAATGGCTGGCAACTAATGACATCACCTGCATGCAGTCAAACAAAAACAGCAGGTGGTGTGCCAGTTACATCACCTCCAGGGGTATAGTGCTGTTTCTGTCTGCAGAGTTGGAGGTATGCTTTCTCCATTCTCAGTAAAACATTCAGCTCTTTTCAATTTTCATTAGTCCACAAATTCAAAAACATGCAGCTGCTAGAGAACTACAACTCCCAGCATTCCAGCAACAGCCAAAGACTTTTCACTAACAATTTAAATGAAAAACATAAACCACACCCAAATAGAAACTCCCCCACCCATTAGTGTGATTGGAGGGAACTGCTGAACATATCAAAGCCTACAACTCCAAGGTTAAAGTCCATATACAATCTCTTAGAAACTTGATTAATAGAAGCTTTGATAAGTGAAATTGCTAACTTTAAACCTATCACAGGATTTTAAACAATGAAACATATAAGCACAGAAATGTCATTTGTACAAATAATTGTACTAAAATATATTGCACCTGTAGATTATCAAAAACCAGTGTAGCAAAGGTGTGACAAGTTATAAATTACATTACACCAATGCAGGGTTAAAACCTGTAATAAGAATAATAAATAACTATTTGGTTATAAAAATGCTTTCACAGACCAATTCTCATTAAGCACCTTGGGTCTAAAAACATTAGGTTTTTTAATCCGCCTTGATTCCTTTTGTAATAAACCCGAAACATGTCATGTGCAACAAATAGGTTGTTTTCACTTCCATCACCTGTAATCAGTGAATCTCCTTTTTTTACTTTTATACTCTATTGGAAGTTTGGGCAGAGTTTTATTGAGATCCTGATTGAACCTTTGGATTTGTTATTAACTGGATTCTTGCTGCTTTTTGAAAAACTTTTTACTAACTTGCTTCTCTCACCCCTACTTACCATTTTAATAGTACTTCCTGATTGTCTACCTACAAGTAAGATTTACCCCCTTGACTGTTTCTTAGTAAGGATGTTGATGTCAGTGGAACATTTTGCTGGCAACTCTGACTCTTTAAGAATGATGGGATGTACAGTTTTTAATGTGATCTATGTGTTTAATATTTCAAGCTGCTCTGTTGCTCTGAGCATGATGGCATCTGTAGTATGCAATGTCATATATTTCCAGCTGGTGTTTCTTTCAGAACATGCATGGATTTGTGTTTTGCAAGAATATGTATCCAACAAGTGAAGTTGTGTAGTTTGCTGACAGCTTTGTTACACTGCATCTTGCATAATGTGATCTGTAGGATGCACATTTATGCTGACAACTGTCACATCACACAGAGCATGCTGTGATTAGTAGTATTTCTCAATGCATTACAGAGCATGCTGGGAACAGTAGTCATTCTAGAGTCTTACATAGTACTCTGGGAACAGTAATCGCTCACTTCTCTCTCCTGATTTCAAGGCTTGGACTGGTAGTGTCGGATTTCATTGTATTCAGACAAATCTGAAGCACTTATTCCTACCAGACACTACCTTAAATCCTTCACAGCAAAGGTTGTAATATTTTTCATTTGTACATTTATATGAAATCTAATGTTGTAGAAATACAATTCAGAATTCATTTTGAACATTATGAGACCTGAGACATTTGCAATTAACTGAAGCAAAATGTTTTACTTTTTTTTTTTTCTCTATCCAAGGTCTATATCATTGGTTGATGTAGCTTATCGTATTTTCTTCCACTTGACATCCTGATATAGATGGAAGATGACTTCACTATTATTTTTGTATAATTAGTTACACAATCATTCTTTAGATTGGTCTCTAGACTGCTTTAATATACTACTGACATTATGGTGACCATAGACCCACCCCAGCATTGATTTATTGGCCTTGCGGGTCAAGGTGATCTCTAAATTGCCATTCTGTGGATGTTGTTAATGGTGCACTTATATTATGTTCATGATTACAATAAGTAAACATTTCTAGGATTGTAACTGCACACAATAACTTTATTTTTTTTGGTGATGCAAAAAAAAGACCTTATTCTAGAACAAAATATAAAAGCTTGTTTACTGTTTTTTTTTTTTTTATTGCGGCAGTAGCAGCGTGTTGCATCATAGTAAGAATTGCTGCAATATTCCCTGATTTAAAGGAAAACTAAAGTCCAGTTCTGACAAAAGCTGTCTCAGCTAAAATATTATATTCCATTTCACTCATACATTTTTATGTTTCCAGATTCCAGATGGAAGAAGGGGCATACCTTAAATACAAGGGACCTGTTACAGGGTCAGCACCCTTCCCCCCATTCTCCTGTTTCCACCCAGACCAAATGAAGAGAAAATCACAGATCGCTCCAGGTGCAGATGTGGATCACAAAATACCTGACGACTGTGATCCCTATTTGTTACCCCTTTGTGTGGAAGGTACCCCCCAAATTAGAAACTGTTGCTGGGTACTGATATTTTGTGGAAAGTAAGTCAGTGTGTGAGAAGCTAATTAGTAACTGGATGCAGGATTGGTTTTAGGTGGAGTAAACGGCGTAATTCCTAGAGTCCCCTATACCTAGAGGGGCCCCAGGCTATGCCTGGCACTAGCCTTGCAAATACACCATCATATGGGGTCATGCTTTCAGCTTTGCCTGGGTTTCTCTGTCTAAAATCTGCCCTTAATGAATGGATGTAGAAAAATGGAAAGGTAGATAGAAAATGGAATTGAACTGACAGAAGTTGTTAAAAAATAAATAGGCAAAATTATTTCAAATTAATTAGAAACATGTTGAAAAGTGTTAATTGTGTTTTACTTTTTTATAAATATGCTATATGATGTGTGTGTATGTATGTATATATATATATATATATATATATATATATAATTTACTAAGCCATATATTAAATATGTCTAAACTGACATTTGTTACATAATAGTATTAGATATTGATTTCCAGTGCAGTTACTGCAAGCTAGTACAGTCTTGTCAGCTAATAGCAAAGAAATATCACCCTGATTGACTTCTCAGTTCTGGCAATAATGGATTACTGCTGGTTAATATTGATATGCGTTAATAATTTTTAAATCTCTTGAAGTTATTTTGGGTTGGTATGCAACATCCCTTAATGTTAATGTGGTCCTGTCACCTACAGAGAAAATCCTCCAAGGTGAAAGTAAAGTAGCAACTGTGCCCATTGCTCTTTTCTCATGAATTCGCAACATATTTAAGTTGTAAACTGCCCTGAAAAATGCTCCACCTTCTACTTATTGCTCTTCTCCAAAATTATAGTATTGGTGGAATATGTCTGGAGAAGCCACAATTTAAATATTTAGCTGGGTCAGGGAAGAACATGTTTTTTGTAGTGTATTGTGCTGCCTTAATATAGCGTTGTGAGCTGATTACTAAAAATCACATTGACTGCCCCGCTTCCGCAATACAGTTTTATCGAAAGATGAATATGCTCCATATGTATTTGTACATCAGGACATGAGCCATGAATGTACAATAGCAATAAAAGATTCAGGGGGTTATTCAATAAGGTGCAAATTCGACTTTTGAATTTGCAAACAGCGGATTCCCATAGTAAATCCTCTACAATTTCCCCAATGTAAAGTTGCGACAATTTCCCCATAATAAAGTCGTGACAATTTTCCCATAATGAAGTTGCGACTGCGACAATATTCTCATTATAAAGACGCGACTGCGACAGTAGCTGCCTAATGCGACTGTCTTCATTTGGTGAATTCACACCTATACGCAACAATTCGGACTTTAGTGAATAACCCCCTCAGTTACATATCTTGAAAGTTTAGTTCATTTTCTCTGCTTTGGTAAACCTTTGCTATCCACGCCTGCTGAAGTCTATCAGGTTGATAGTGCATGAGGTGGTGCATGTCTCTTGTGTTAGCACACTTCTGACTTTCAGGTGCAAAAAAGTACCTACAAAGGCATTTTTCACAGGTCAGAATTCATTGGATAGATTCTGGACTGGAACCTTGGCTATATTAATTCAAGTTTATGTGGATCTGCTCCACCTTGTGTATCATCAGATTTAGGCCTCTGAATACAATGCCAGTCCTTTGGATCAATGTTTTATCATGCTTTAGACACATCTACTGTATGTCCCAGAATTTGAGACTCTTTCTAGAAACCCAACCAAAAAATAAGGGAAGGAGCGTTGTTTTTGCCAGGAAAGAAGTAGCATTAAGGGAGGCTTTTTAATCTGACTATAATGCTATTTTACAGATTCTGCATTAGTTTTAGACATAAATAAAATATTTTTCTCTGCCAGCAATATCCTTTTAAGCAACATTTCAAAGATGTCTGTATCCTAAAAAGGAATAAGCCAGCTAAAACAATAAAAACAAGGACTTCATCTTCATAGGTAGGATTGGTTTGAGTAGTGGAAACTGCCAATCCAAATAGGAAATCTAATATTTTAGTTTTTCCATTTATGTTTGTTTAATATGCAGGTCATTCACAATTAATTAATTCTTTATTTAAATGAATGCTGGTAAATAATAATGAGCAATAGTACAGAGGAAGATCGTGAATGAACTTTCATGAGCTTATTATGATATCGGTAATGGTAAACAAGAGTCTAGTAGGCTTAGGGATTAATGACCCATAAAAGAGCTCACCTGACTGGCTATGCAAATGCTTAGGGACTTATTGACTAAAGTTTGAATTCACCTGCTGAATTCACCCCACTACAATTTGAGTCTCATCACCAAAATAGTGGCAAATTCACTTCTCAGTATTGACTAAACTGTGAATACACTTAACGAACAGGCAGACAGCCGCAGAGTGAAGTAAGATGTGAAGTCATGCAGAGTGAGGAAAATTCGACAAGTGAAGGGCAGTGACGTCAGTCTCACCATATCCCACTAACTGTATTCTGTGAATATTCTATCTATTTCTATGTCACCTTGTCCCTAGTTCATGTTTTCATTTAGTTGCAGTCGCCATTGCCACTTTTGAATGAATACGCCTTACGCAACACTGGAGCCTTGCCATAAACCCCCCAATTCACCACTCTGAAGTGGCGAAGTCAAACAGGTGAGTTCACCTAGTCTCAGTTGCACCTTTGACACATTTCACAGCTTAGTCAATAGTAGAAGTACCTGTTCATGTGAACGCAAAGCAATGCGAAGTGCTCCGTAAGATTGTAACTATTGTATATATGCCCAAATTGGTCACATAGTCACAACTTTGCAAAGTTTATTCAATAAGCAATCATGGAGAAGTGGCAAATAGATGTGAATTTATAGCTCTATGTAACCATTCGGGCTTTAGTCAATAAGGCCCATTGACCAATCAGCTGGTCTCGTTTATTTGTCACACTACACTGACTGCCTGTCAATTCATTTTACTACTTGTATGTATGTATGTATAATTTTATTTAAAAGCGCCACAAATTTACGCAGAGCTGTACAATTAAGCAATACAAGTAAAATACAGACAAGGGAAAAATGCATTCAATAATACAAATAAAATATCACAAGGATACATCAAATTAAGTGCTAGGTAGTGACACAAGAGGTTGGAGGTCCCTGCCCCATCGTGATTACAATCTAAGTGGGAGGAAGACTTACATACATAGAGAGAAAGACAATAAGAGCTGTAGAGTGTGTTGAGACATAGGTCCATAAATGCAAAATACTAGATCAAAATAGATTTAGATAAATACAATGAATAAATAATAGATAAATACAATAGATATATATAGATATTAAACATAAAAATTATACATACAATCTACAAACGTATGATAAGAATCAGTGCTAGTGCTCTGACAGATAGGATTTCAATTTGGTTTTGAAGGTGGAGAGAGAATGTACCTGTCGGAGACAAAGGGGTAAAGAATTCCAAAGGTGAGGGGCAGAGAGTGAAAAGGGTTTAAGATGAGAAAGGGCAGTATTAGTACGAGGTACGCAAAGCAGGTTGCTTTGAGAGGAATGTAGTGGACGCCGAGGAACATACAGACATAAGAGTGAGGAAATGTAGGGTGGGGCAAGAGAGTAGAATGCCTGAAATGTCAAAAGGAGAACACTGTAAATAATTATTTTAGTTACAGGAAGCAATGGAGCAGAGTGAGGTTGGGAGAAGGGCCGTCCTCTCTGTAAAGAGAGAATTCTGGCAGCAGAGTTTAGAATAGATTGGAGCAGGGAGAGGTAGGAAACTGGAAGGCCAGATAGAAGAGCATTGCAGTAATCCAAGCTAGACAAGACAAGAGCGTGCAAGAGCATATTAGCAGTGGAGCAAGAGAAAAAGGGGCGGATCTTGGCAATGTTGCGAGGAAAGAATCGACAAGATTTAGCAGTGGAAGAGATGTGTTTAGAATCACACTATGATTAAATGCTGACGCAAGAAACGCATAAGTAGCTGTTCCACACGCTTTTAAATGTCTGTACATTGACCTCCTTTTAAAGATTATTCAATAAAGAAGTTGCTTTTACTAACGGAGTGCCGGAGACATCTGTGACTATGCGAAGAAAGAATCGACAAGATTTAGCAGTGGAAGAGATGTGTTTCGAAAAGGAAGGAGCAGAGTCAAAAATCACTCCAAGACAATG
>WMED01020659.1:0-12111 GCA_019650415.1 Pipa parva
AATCATTTTCGTGGCCCGGTACCGGGTCGCGACCCAGCGTTTGGGAAACGCTGCTCTAGAGCAGACATTAATCATGTCAATATTATTTTTATTTTTACATATGCCATTCTAAGCGTTCGCTATATTTTATCATTTTTTTATGTTATTATTATTTTATCACCATCTTATATTTATACTTGTCAAAGTATTCTGACATTTGACTGACCATTTGACTGACCAATCATCTGTTAGCACTCATTGGCCTCATCGCTCCAGAATAATGAAAGACCTACACAATGTTAGGCCCTGCGGATACATTAGCCTCCGGTTAAGGGGGGAATGTCCGCGTGCAGGACATCAGCGAGCGCAGATCAGTCAGTGTGAAGTCAGAGCCAAAGACTCCGCACCTCACTTCGCACTATCGTGAATTCCCCCCTAAGTTGTAAAAACAGCAAATTTGAGTTTTTTTTTTTTATATAAAATATTTTTATTGACTCTATATCATGGTTTACGTTGTTTGAAATTAAGTCATTTAAACATTGAAACTGAGTCATTGAACATTTATGTTGAATAAAGAAAATGAAACTTTCATCATATTAAGGGTTGAGGGATTGACCACATGAGGAAAGAGGGGGAGGGGGTGTTCAGTAATTAAAGATTCCCTGGTATAAATGGGGGGTAAGGTGGGGGAGTGGTGGAGGAGAGACATGGGGGGTAGAGTTGCTTTCTCTGCTGTTCTGCACGTTTCCTGTTTATTGTTGCCTTGGATTTATATGACCTTATTCTTCGATAGTTAAGATAGATAAGGCGCCATAATGTCCAATTTACTGTTGATGAACTTTCCCTGTGGTGTGCTTGTGCCGCTGCTGCTTCATAGTGTGCGTTGGGGTCTACTTCTTTCATCACCTGTTGTATTGTTGGGATTCTGGTGGTTTTCCAGTTGTGTAGTAAAAGGATTCTCCCTGCTATGAGTAGGTGTTGTATTGTTGGGATTCTGGTGGTTTTCCAGTTGTGTAGTAAAAGGATTCTCCCTGCTATGAGTAGGTGTTGTAGAGTCACATTCAGGGGACTGCCATAAGATGAGTTGTGGATGCCCAGCAGTATAAGTTGCGGCTCTAGGGGTACCTTAATACCAGTTATTTTATGGTACACCTTTAGTACTTTGTTCCAAAAACATTTGAGCTGTGGACAGTCATACAGTATAAGTTTAAGTGTGCCAAGTCCTCCACAGTTTCGCCAGCACAATGGTGATGTGGTTGAGTGGATTTTATTTAGTCTTGTGGGAATATAGTACCAGTGTTGGAGGATTTTAGTATATGTCTCTATATGAGCAAATTTGACTTTTTAGTGCTTTGAAAATCATCACCAGGAATTAAAATTTAAACGTACTTGTTATTTAATTTTTTTTAAAACTGATGTCATCGATGTGTCCTCCCTGGATGACGTCACACTCTCCCATGTGACTATTAGGAAATGTCGATGCGGGGCTTCACAGGGCGAGTGGCTGCAGAGGAAAGTGCATCTCAGAGGGACTGCCTGAACCGGACACTGTAGAGTCACCAGCAGAGAAGGAAGATGGAGTGTGCAACAAGGAAGTGCTGGACAGTAGTTATTTACAGGTAAGACAGTGAAATTTTTGTCCAAAATTGGAAAAAAATGCATTTACTAAAAGTTAGTAATTAGCATAAATTAACCAATGTGTTTTTTTCAATTTTGGCTGGAGTGTTCCTTTAAACAGTATTTCTTTCTGTCATTTTCCCTGTCAGCCTGACTTTTCTTTCCTGAGTCAGGTGGGCGGGGCTAAATTATGATTGACATTATAGCTCCTCCAATCAGATCCCTTAAATCACAGTCTAGCAGGGATACTGATTGGAGGAGCTATAATGTCAATCATTATTTACCTCCCCCCACCCAACTCGAGAAAGAAAAGTCAGGCTGACAGGGAAGATGACAGAGAGAAATGCTGTGTAAAGGGACATTTTTTAAAAACATTTATATTTACAAAATTTTTATTTCATTAGTACAACCTAAATTAGTATTAGTGTTTTGAGGTGACAGGTGCGCTTTAAATGTGAAAGAATAAAAGTCCTCTCTACTCTTTTCCATCCTTTGAGAAATACATGGTACAGAGCTGAAATTCTTGCAGCATCAGCTACAATGATTAGGCTCCACAAAATAAAGAGGCAAAAAGACTTAATTCAAGTGGAGATTTTAGCAGAGCAACATTGTAACTTTTCATAGGTTTCCCATTTATATTAGGAAGAATGGTTGCAAATACTGTAGAACTAAGCAGAACTTTCCAATTGCCTGGAGTAAGCAGAGGAAATTTTGGATTCAAAATGGCTGCTCCCATAACTCTTTCCAGACTGATGATGTTTACAACATATTTTTTGCTTGATTGTGTTTTTGTAACAGAAAAGAAATGCTTAGGCCAGCTCTATTGTACTTTCTATAAGATATGATCATCAACTTGGGTAATGTCACTATTTCATTAAATAGGCAGAATTTCTAAACAACCCTTATTTAATTGCACGGTTATCACTTCAGATACATACCACATGTGTTCAGCAGTCTATAGCTAAAATGGAAAAGAATCACAGTTGAATATGCATATATAATAGAAATGCTGTATGGAATTTAACACAAATTTGGTCAAAATTTATTAAACTTGGAAAGACCGCTCTGGATCTTTCTGAGTTTACCGAGTGAAATCTCACAAGATTTGGAGATTGAGGGGGTAATTCAGCATACTCCAAACTTACCCTCCTATGCTTCACCTCTGTTCGCAGACACTGTTATGTGCTCATCAACAAACGCTTTAAAGGGATTCCAGTCTCGGCGAGGCGACTCAAGTAGAGCCTCACGAGCCTCGCCGAGACTGGAATCCCTTTAAAGCATTCGCTGATATCTGCGAGCAGGACATCAGCGAGTGCATAACAGTGTCTGCGAACAGAAGCGAAGCATCAGAGAGTAAGTTCGGAGTATGCTGAATTACCCCATGTTTTTCAATCTTGGTTTTTTGATATTTTTTTTCAAAGGAAAGCTACATTAGTAGCATGGTTACCTTTCCATTGAAAATTTATAAAAATCAAAATTGAAAAACTCAGTCTCGAAATCTCAAAAAAAATCGCGTAAGAACAATTTGAAATTTCTCTCGGTAAACTCAGACCCAGAGCAAGTATAAATAAATTTTGAAATGTGAAATCGGGCTGTGCCAAGTTTATTAAATTTTGCCCTTAGATGGATAACTTGATAAAGGGATTTTCTGGGGAGGTTTTTTTTACAGGTTCCAAGGCTATAAGATGGAACCCTAAACTGCAAATAGAGTAAGAATAATCTTATGCAAGGAACTACTGGCTTAGGCCATGCAGCTTGAATGTGAAAGGTTTATATAGGCTGACATATGTTGTGATTGATTTACAGAGACTCTGATAGGCTGTGAATCAATTCACAAGCTAATTAGTCAATAGACAGAAGGGTGAATGCAAAAATATGTAAGGTCAGCAGTAAGTGGTTGACAAATTGTCAGAACTGAATGCAAGTTATCTGGTGGTCGACCATGCAAGATTCTGCAGTCTGGTAGACCAGAGCTCAAGGCCAGTCAGTATCAGAAACTCTCTCTTCATTCTTGTTTTGATCCTCACATGATGTGAACTCTGGTCTCCTAGTCTGCAAACAGTGGCCTGTACAGGAGTGAGGCTTGTGTGGCAAAATAATATTATGAAAATGTAACGACAAAAATAACAAAAAATCAAAAGGTAATGCAATGAAAACAAGTATCACTGACAAAAAGTGACACAACTACAAACATTTTTATTAGTGATCTGTAATAAATATGCTACAAATTGTATTTACACAAGACTTCAGAAACATTTACAGTATTTATCTGCAAGTTAAATATGGAAACAACATTTAATTGTATTTCTGTTATTTTGCTGCCTGAATCACATATGAATGCATTTTAAATTGACAGACAGTTACATAAACTGCCTAGAATTAGAATGCAATGCACAGCATGTTCTGTTACTTAGTCATTTGGTTTATTGGAGCAGTTCCTGTTCCTTGTCCATAAACAGGCATTTATTAAAAGGGCAACCATCTGGTCAAATATCTTTTTGATCATGATAACAGCCTGCAGCCGAAGATTACAATGACCGAGCCGCGTAGAGACGCAATATGCTGATGTAGCAGGTGGCATTGGCAGAACAGACTAAAAAATCTTTCAAATATTTTTATCTGGAAACTGTTCAGTTTATTTTGCTGTCATAAAAAAAAAAAACAATATTACAAACTGTAATTATTTTTTATTTTTATTCCTAATTTAGGTATGAAGATAGAAAAGCACTGCTGTCATTTTATATGGGAGAGATGTGTACATCTTTGATTGTTACAAACGATGTAGAAAAATTAGAATTTATGATGTTAAGGAGATGTAATTTTTTCCTATGTTGTGTAAGAAAACATTGGCTGAAAGATGACAATCGGTATTTTTCCACAGTTTGTCCATATTGTACAATGTTATTGCAGTTCATTGCCAACCCCATTGCCCAGTGGGGTAGGGGAAATTTCTTACGCTAAGGAGTGACCTTCAGATTATCATATCTTATCCAGGGAATATGGAATCCCTCTGGTTGTGGTGGGTTTAAAATTAAAATAAAACACTAGCCCAAGTCCCTAACTAAGGACCAAAGCCTTTTAAGTTGACTTGGTGGGGGCAACATAAATAAAACTTCTCATGATGTAGACTTGGAAAGGTCAATAGTATGCTCTCTATCCTCTCTTCAACAAGTTCTAATAGAAGGGCATTTGCCTTCACCCACAACTTAGTCCATGTAAGAGCATAATATTCTTTCTTGGTTTACTTATCTACAGGGTCTTGATCTGTCACTACTGACCTGCTGCCAAGCATCATAAAAATATAAAAGCCAGAAGTTCTTCTCACTGGACTGGTGGCAGCTGCTGAATTGTCCATGGTGTTGGGCATCAGTGTTTGCTACACGGATTGAAGTGGCTGGGTGGTGGCCGTTGAACTAGGAGCCTGCTGTACTCCATGCAAGCAGCTCTCCCACCACTCCATTTGATACTTTTTTTGTTTTGTCTGGGTGTGCTATCCAATAGCTAATCTTTGACTGTACACCATGTTGTTTGCATAGGTGCTTCATCCATTATCCTGGCCTATAAATATGAGGTCATTTCCTCCAGTCTTTTCTGAAGCTGGTCTACTCCATTGCTATAACTATGCTCATTCTCTGGATTCCTGATCTTTAGTTTGATTTCATCTCTTTCTTATCCCTGGTACTTGGTTGGGTCATGTATGTACCCTGTCAAGTTGTCCAGGTGCTCTAGTACATTTCCCTATATTCTAGTAAAAACAACCTATTTTCCTGCAGAACACCCTATTTTGTCTGAAACTGACACTGGTAGAGTGAGGAGTACCAGTTAGCATGATTGTGTTAAGATGAACATTTACTGAAGCACAGGAACAAAATATAGAAATGAGAATAAATTCTCTCCAGAAGTATCTCAGTTACCTTCTATTTGACGTCAGACTATAGGATACATTGTGCTTTTAGCAAAGGCCATATTTCTCCTTAGGCACATGTGGGTTGGAACCTAGGGTGGCACCTTTTGGGGGGCGTCACCAGGACTTCACTTTTGCAACAGTAAGGCAACCCTGCAACATTAAGGGGACAGTTTAGTCACCAACATTTGCATTTGTTGCCTTTAAATGCAATGCATTTGCAGTATATATTATTTAGTAGTTTTCATCCCTTTTCTTTTTATAGCCAGTTTATTACTAAAGCTCTTTCTCCTACTTACTCTTGAACAGCTCGGTTTGGAACCAGTTTGGAAGCTGATCTGAGTTGCACAACCTCATGGAGCTGCTTCCCACCTCTTTCCTCTTTAGAGATTGTAGCTTGAAATTCTGATTTATGAAGAAGAGCTGCTATGGTGACCCTGGAACTGTTTCTTAGAAACATGCAGAAACAAAACCAACACTGTCGAAACACTGTAAATCACTTTATATACAATATTCCCCTTTTTCTCTTGTACCTACCCCTCTTAGCAACCAACGATAGACCTTCATCACTTTGTCTACTCCACCCCTCTTTTCATTCCTACCTACCTTTCTTGGTAATCAATGTTAGAATGTTTATTTATGCAAGAAGTTCTACTTAAATATGTAATATGACAGTTAAAGTAATGATACTCTGGCACTTCATATTGTACCGCTGAAAATGAATCATAGAAACGAATGTAAATTTATTGTTCAATAACATCAATAAAAAATTTCAAATAAAAGAAAAAAAATTCTGATTTTTTTTAGAGTTTTTTTAAATATTGCATATCTCAGCTTTAGTTTATTAAATCCTTTATTTCTCAACGAAATCACTTTCCTGTTTTTCACAGAAAACAACCTGAAGCACTCCACTGCTTCTGTTAGACTGTCTTCCTTCTAGACATTGGTGGCGAGCGTGTGCAATGGTTCTCACACAACAGCATATTTATTTATCACTTTGCCTATATTTACAATGAATTAAGGAATTCATTATGTCAAAGTAACAATTTGTCAATACATTAAATACACCAGTTTTGTTTAACTTCTAGAACACTGTCTAAATACAAATATTTGTTACTGTAATATCCAAAAAAAGCTGGAAGAAAGGTGACACCCCCTTTATATAAGATAAAATAGGACCTTGTCTTATTCCCTTGGGATATGTGTACTCTGCATCCATTGCTCATCATGCTAACTTTTTTTGTAATGTTCTTTTCCCAAAATGAATGTCATTGATTCTGATCACAAATTATTTTTGATGGGTTGTAGTCATAGTTCAGTTCTTTACCCATTTTGTTGTGCTATGCGCCCCTGATATTATTATATTGCACTATTGAAGTACTGTTGCTGAGGATTGTTGTAACAATCACCCCATCAATATTGAAAGCTAAGCAGTCTGGGGAGCAGGATCTGAAGCCTGTAAATCTTTGATGTGAATGTAAAGTTCCCACTTCAGATGTAGGCTTTTCCTTAAACGATATAGCCAAGGAAACATTATAACCACCAGCCTTGTGGTTTGAAAAAGTGAAATTAAATAAACAACCTGAAGTCCCTGCAGTAACACTAGATGGTTGGAAGTCAGGCTAGATACAGGCTGTGTTTAGTGAGGGACCTCTAGCACTAGACTAGAGACAAGTCTTTCTGGAGGGTACTCCTAGTGAACGACATAGAGCAGAGTCAATGGAGGTGTCCCACTTGATTATCACTTAAGGTAATTTACAAGGTATTACTTCAAAGAACTAATAAGGCTCTTCCAATTTTCTTATTATCATTACAAAATAGTCTTTGGCATCTCTTCCTTTTGAAAATGTAACTGTTGTTATGATAAGTAAGCCTGTATTTTAATTTAGCCTTCCTCCATTTTGTACATGTGGTCCGATGCTTCTGAAAATGAGCTAGTTTGGAGACGGTGGGCTATAACAAAAGGGTAAAACTAAGATCCACTTACATTTTGGATGTTATATTAGAGATAGATTCTGGGCTCTATATCTTCTGGTACAACAAATATTCATTATTCTATAACTTCAGCTTAATCTTGGAAGGTATTTAAAGGGATGGGGCAATAGATTCTGTTTTTGTCACATACACACTATTTTCCTATGTTGTGCTTTATTGTTTATGTCACAAGATAAAAATATCCGTTGGCCTGCTTGTATGTATGGAAGTTTTGTATATTTTGGAGAGGATATGAATCATGTTTTACATCTGTGCCACCAGCCTTTTAAACACTGTGTTGACTTAATGGAAACTGAAAGGCGCTTTTTAAGTTTTTAGCTAGAGCTAATAATATATCATCTAGACTATAAGGTTCATTGATTAAAAAAATACTTGAACCTCAGTACCATGGGCGATGGTTTGTTGCTGAGCTATCCCAGGTGTGTTTTCAATGCCCTAGATTTGCCAAGTGACAACACAAGTGTGTCTGGCGTGATATTACTTTTTATAACAAACATACAGACCTGTGAGTGCTTTGAAGTGTTTTTATAGTTGTAAAAACATTTGCGAGATCCAGCAGTTCCTATTACATCTCAGAGCTCTGCTGAACACAAATAACAGGAACTGTGAATCCGGACAGAGAACTACTGAACTCATCATCAGTCTCCAGAGGGTCTGGCTGGAAAATAAAGTTATAAAGTGAGACAAGAAAAATATATTACACCTCTAGGCCGAGGTATACTGTGTGTCTGTAAACCAGAATTCTAGGAAATGTTTTGCCAAAGAGAGGAAAACTTAATTTAATGAACGTATTTTATATGAAACTTCTTCATTAACAAGGGTGAAATTTAATAAACCCGGAAAAGCTTAATTCTGCTTTTCGAAAGTTTATTCCCGTAAATAGCGCGAGAATTTTTTCAATCGATATTTACCGACAGAAAGTTTCGATCGAGTTTTGCGATTTGGATTTTTCAATGTAAAGATAGCCATACTACTAATGTAAAGCATGGCTACCTTCCCATTGAAAAATGTGATAGACAAACTCGATAGAAAAGTTTCTGTCGGTAAATATCGATTGAAAAAATTCCCGCTACATTTACCGCTAGAAACTTTCAAGCTCTCGCGAGAATAAACTCAGAAAAGCGAAATCCGGCTTTTCCGAGTCTATTAAATTTCACCCAAAAGTCTGTATTCTGTTAAACTGAGCATCACGACATAGATTCATTACAGGAAGTGACAAAATCTTATTTGTTTACAATTAAATGCCCGACTTTCAGTGTTATATCTGCTGTGATTGATGCTGTACTGTGAAGCCACATCAGCTAAGTATGTCCAAGTATCCTTGCATGAAAACATTGTTTTTTGTTCTATAGAGCTACTATTTTACACAGCGCTTTAGAGAGATTTATCATTCACTGCTCCATGGAGCTTACAATCTAGTTTCCCTATTTTGTCACACACAGATGTATGCTTTTGGATTGTGGGAGGAAACCCACACAAGTGCAAGGAGAACATACAATCTCCATGCAACTGAAGTCCAGGGTGGAATTGAATCCGGTAGCGCGTTTAACCAATGAGCCACCGCACTGCATTCCGTTGTTTCTAGGACACTCACTTGCACATATTTGCATTCACATGACTGAATGCTGCCTGCCGTGACTCTGTTGCACTTTAAAAAAATTGGTCTCAAACTTGCAATACATCCCTAGTCATCTCTATGGAAATAACAATGGACAGCAATATCAATTATGTGTGAATAGAGTGTAGTGCATCTTCAGAGCAAATTAGTCAAATGCCATGTAATTAACTTCTTGTTTTATCCTCTACTAAGTACTAAAAAGTACTAAAATCAAATCAACGGCATGACACAACTTCATCTTGTTATGGGATACATCCAGTGGCACCGGTGAGTAGGAGATAGGATGGCAGTATAAATAAGCGATTTCATTATGCCAGTCTCCTGTGTTGCCATTGGCTATCTAGTTTAGATTTGGTAACTGTGAGCAGGACACTAGGAAAAGCGACATGTCAGCTCAATACAAAATTCTTCAAATATTTCCAATTAAAGTACAACAAGAAAACAACTAGAACTGGCCAATAACCCAAATTTCAAATTGTGTATTCGTTTTACATTAAAAAAAATGCTCTTCTTATTATTATTATTTATTTATTTATTTTCCTTTACAATAATTGTTAACATTTTTCTGTAATTTTTCCATAGCATTGTTTAGTTTGGGGGTATTCCTTATACACTTTTAACTAATAGGAATCCCCCTATAATCAGAGATGGTCAACTTACAGTGATATTGTGTAATTCAGTCGAGATTTGTCTGTCAGGTGCCTTAAGACCTAACCTGGATTTTTAGAGTGAAATTTAAAACATTTGAAAAAGTCGTTTCTCAGATTATTTCGATGTAAAAATTGATGTTTGATTGGAAAATATGGCAAAGTAATTAAAATAACACAGAGTTCCCATCAAATTTATTTATATTTTGTTGCTATAAGGACAGTAACACCACAGATGTGTGCTATGAGCTGCCGTAGCACCACTCTCTCCTCCCCACTGGTGTCCCACGCCACCTCTAATGTCAGCGATCTGTGCATGGGAGACCAGCAGCATGTCTGTGATTGACATTCCCGGGCAGCAACGGGAGTTTTAAATAGCTGTCAGATCAAGCACTCACTCCTTGAGCTTCTAAGCTACATCAGTTTCCCAAAAAAATCCCTAATGTGTTTCTTATCTGTTGTATGTATATATCATTTTATTTATAAAGTGCCACTAATTTACGCAGCATTACTTCACTTTAAGTGCCAGGTTGTGATTGGAGGTCCCTGCCCCATATCTGTTGAATTATTTCACTTGTTAATCTATCCTTGCCTATCTTCCTTGAGCATTTGATTCCTTGGCTGCACTCATGCCTCCTGTCTACTGTTCTTCTATATTGGCCCTACAGTGCCTGTGTCTTCCTTAAGAGGTCTGTTCAACTACCACTAACAGGGTGTGAGTTTGAGGGCCACAACCTAGGAGTCTCAAGGCCATATCCCCTTGTTAGGGGTTAAGGGTGAAGACCTTATATTTTGCGTCTCGGTTGAACTTGTAAGTATTTGTTTAAATCTCTAACAAATACATCACGTTTTTTTACTTACTTACTTTGAAGTTATTGAAGATGTGTTAAATTGTTAATTTAAGGGCAATCTTACAAGCAGTAATGTCCTTACATGAAAGAAGAACAACGATGACTACATATATTTCCTTGGAGGCAATCATGGTTAACAGAAGAAGATAATTATTTAAAGCATCAATTCAGTTAAAGCACAATCTAGCAGGGATCTGATTGGAGAATCTAAAATGTCAAGCATCTTTTTAGCCCCACCCCCATTGACTCAAAATTCAAGTTAGGCAGAAAATATGCAGGCAGTTTCCTTGTATTACTGCAATCTTAGCATTCAGCTAAGACACCCTACTGCTCCCTAAAGACAGGCTTTTTAAATACCTTTTGCTTTACAGTATAATTGTGTTTGACATAACATTACCAACTCTGACAGGTGAAGTTTGACTATTGAGTTGCAGTGGCACCTGCTGTAAGGGGGTGAGCCTAGGATTCAAACCAGCATCTCCAAGTTCAGAGGCATTGAGCTTTTCCTCTAGGCCATGAAGGGATACAAATAACCTGCTCTTCTGGTAATTACATTCTAAGGCGTTCACTACCCTCCTGGAATTTCTCGCCTTCTCAGGTGCATTTAATAATTTGGATTTAGCTGCAGCCTATCGGGTAACCTAGCTCTCAGCCAATCACAGCTCACTTTACCATTTATATAGCCTGCAGATTCACCTTATCTCCGACTGAGTAAGGAGTAACTGCCCTACTTATGACTCTATGCAATTTTCCTGTCTTTGAGCTGAATCCTATGGTTCCTGTTTTGCCCAGACTCCTTTTACTCTGCTGGTATTTTATTCCTGTATTGCCCAGTCTTCTACTCTGCTGGGATTTCATTCCTGTTTTGCCCAGACTCCCGCTACTATGCTGGGATTTCTTGTTTTGCCCAGACAGCTGCTGTGTCTCCTGTAAGTTCTTGTTCCTGTTCATCAGCTGCTACTGAGTGGTTCCCCTAGGGGCTGTGACCTATAAGCACCTGGCAGCAAAGTCCAAGTTCCCTTGCAGGGACCTCTGGTGAAAACTGGGGTGCTCATTATTCTACGTGCCCAAGGTGGAGCTAAATTGCCATCCTCCGTGGGCCTAGTGCAGTGGTGGGCAAACTTATTAGCCAACCGAGCCAAATATCAAGAGTAAGTCAATTAAAATTTATTTTGAGAGCCGAAATTTTTAAACTTAAACTATATAGGTAAATATATTGTTATTAGCTTAATTAGGGTACTCCTAAGATGGCTTTTGCTAAAAACATCCTCAATCTGACTGAGGTACATTCGTTAAGATCAACCCCTTCCAACTCTACCATCCACATTCAACATTTCTTTCTCAATCCTCAACACTATGGATAGTGCGAAGTGAGGTGCGGAGTCCTCGCCTCACTTCGCACTGACTGATATGCGCACGCTGATGTAATGCACGCAAACCTCAGCGAGCGCTTTAAAGGGATTCCAGTCTCGACGAGACCAAAAGAGTTGCCTCGCCGAG
>WMED01020661.1:0-12111 GCA_019650415.1 Pipa parva
TTCACCAGGGGTTCATGAGGAAGCCTGCAACAACATCTATTTATGCATCTAAAGTCTATCCATAAACCTAATTATTCTGGTGACAGCAATGATCATCGCCATTTACTGCTTAATAACAGATCTGTCTTTGACCATGGGTGGGTGGGTGGGTCTATGGCTGGTCTATGTCAGTGAAAGATTAGATAGACTACATACATGGATGCATATATAACTAGGTTTCAGTTAACCTTTTAACTGCCAATTGATTTTTTTTATCCATTAACCACATATTGCCAAGCTGTTTTTAAGCCTTTTTCGCTAAATGTGCTTTACTAATGTTTTTGCAGGGAAAGCCAGGAAAATTATATATCCTTTTTTTTTCAGCACACTTTGGGCTTTGACATGCAAGGTCTCATTTGTCAATATTTTTTTGCTTCCTCATTATTTTGGGTGAAATATGTATAAAAAAAAAAAAAAATTAAAAAATTAATATCTTATTTTTTAACAGAAAAAGTATGTTTTCTTGGTAAAACTATACTGTTTCTAAAAGCCCCATTCCTCCTGATAACAACGATACCACACATGTATCAAAAGACACCCTTTCTTGTCCAGGAGACACTAATTGAAATGAGCACATTACAATATTTTGTGGGGGGGAAGAGAAAAAGAAAAAAAAAAAATCAACCAATTATGCATACCTTGCAGTTTTTCCAAGAAAATTACACATGTTCAGCTATCTAGGCATACCAAGCTTGTGCTTGTGGATGCAGATTTGTGACCGCAAGGCTCCCATGAAACTTACTGGTTTATTTCAGTTTATTTTCAGTTTCCTAAAAAATTTTATAAAAATAAACATTCAACACTGTGTTTCTTTCAAAAATCTGCAGAAACCCCCACAATCCATGGTAAATCTGAAAGAGCAAGTTCTCCTGAGCGCAACGATATGCAATACACATAGATGCGTGCAAAGATAATGTTACCAAACACTCCAAAGCGAAACAAGTGCACAAGGGTAATTTCAACTGAAAATCTAATGGCTGCAGCCCAAGTGCCCACCTTGCAGTTTTTCAGGATAAACTGCCATTTATCTCATGAATACCCCCACAAAGTATATATCCTCTAAAAGGACACACCATCAGCTATCTAAATGTACCAGGCTTGTTCCAGTGGATGCAGATTTGTGGACACAAGGCTCTGTGCAACTCTCTAATTTCATGAAAAAAAACATAAAAATTCAGATTCAACTGGGAGTGCCCAAATATCCAAAAGCTCTGGGACAAGGTATTAGCATTATTCAACCAGATCACCTCAATACCACTGACACCTACACCAGAAATGGTGATTTTGGGTATATATGAAGAGTTAGACTTACCAGTGCATGATATGGTCTTACAACACTTGCTTATAGCTACCAGAGTCCTCATAGCCAGAAACTGGAAATCACAAATAATCCCTAATCTAGCCCAGGTGGTACGAGAGGTTTCAAAAAATGGTACATACGAACAACAGTGTGCCTCGAACCACAGAACAAAACTACAAGCCAAATACAACTGGTCTATCTGGTACCAATTTATAGAACAAAACCCCGTAGATTGACCAACAAGACTATATTTATAGACTCACTGTAAAGATAAAGAGTCATAAACTCAAATTCGATACACTGAACAGAGACAAATAGCGAATTCCCATCAAAGGAATACACGTCACACAATATTTGTTTTTCTTTTTTTTTTTTTCTTCTTTCTTCTTGTATTGTTTTTTGTTTCTTTTCTTAGTTGTATTAATGTTTTCTTTACGTGTCTGTATAAGTTACGCTGATTACTTTGTATTACTTGCAGTTAAGATATTTGATCTAACGTAAGGGGAAACTGCAACTTTATGCAAGGATAAGAAAATAACAATTTATATTAGGTTTTCCAACTGTATTTTATAGAGGTATGGCAAACTGCAAATCAATGTAATTTGAAAAATGTTAAACAGTTTAAAAAAAAAAATGTCAGATTCAACACAGCATTTCTTTCAAATACCTACTGAAAAACCCAACAAACCATAGTAAATCTGAAAGAGCAAGTTTTCCTGAACGCATCAATACCCCATATTCATAGCTGCGCACAAAAGTACGGTTGCCAGACACCCCAAAGTGAAGCAAGTGCACAAGTGTAATTTTGACTGAAAATCTGAGTTTTTCAAGAAAAACAACCCACTATATTCCAAATACCCCACAAAGTATATATTCCCTAAACTTACACACCTTCAGCTATCAACGCATACCAAGCTTGTTGTCATTGACGCAGATTTGTGGATGAAAGCCTCTGTGAAATTCACTGGTTTCACAAAAAATTTATGAAAATGCCAGTTCAAAACACAATTTTTTTTCAAGCACCAACATGCAAACCCCAAAAATCAAGCTAAATCTGAAAGAGCAGTGCCCCCTGAAGAGGAGAACAATGTCCAATAGGTATAGGTGCTTGAAACGATATTACTGTCAATCACCCCTAAGTGAAGCAAGTATGCATGGGTAATTTCAACTTGTGAAAATTAGCTTTTACATTTCCCCACAAAAGTATATATGTGGAGAAATGTGTGGCATTCCCTTTGCAAATAGCTGCTTTTCTGAGCAATCAGCAGTTCTGTAGGCAATATGCTGCTTTGTGGGGCAATCAGTGCCCCTGTGGTGCAACCTGGAGCTTTGTGGGGCAACAGTGGTCATACAGGTGAATCTGGGGCAATGCTGGAAATAGGAGGCCTTGGAGGGTAATTGGTGCCTTTTGCGGGGCAATTGGCATCTTGAGCAGCAATTAGTGAGTCTGTGCGCAATTTGCAGCATTGCAGGGCAATTGCTGCCTTTGTGGGGCAATACGCAGTAGTGACCCTGCGAGGTAATTGGCATCTCTGTGGTGAAATCTGTCGCTTTGTGGGGCAATCAGTGGCTCTTGCAGGGCAATCAGCGACTTTTTAGTACAAAATAGGTCAGTGGTATAATACACCACTTTGCTGGCATTTAGTGACCCTGTGAGACAATCAAAGAGGCAACGCCGTAGTCTCTTCAATTGGTGGCGATCAATGGGTTAAAGTGCCTTGTTATGTCCTGTGTGGTTTTGGGGGTTAAGATTAAAGGGACAAGACTTTCACAGAAAGAAATACCCTTCCTCCCCATCCACATGCTCCACACAGAGAGATGTTCATCCTCCACTACACACTGATGATTAAAAGGGACAGGAACACACACACACACACACACACACACACACAAGAAACAACAACAATGCTTCAAATGCATTAATAGTTACTATATATTCACTCTGTGCTTCCTTTCCTGTATCTGTATTATCTAAAGCTCCATAGAAATCAATGGGACTGGATGAGGTCTGTTTTGCAACATAGCTGTTATCAGTTAAAAACAAATAAAATTATGAATTTAACTTCAAAGATAACAATTCAGTGCTGTATTTAAAGGAGAACTAAAAAGCTCTTTTCTCTAGGTGTGATTCTTTGGGGAAGAGGTTATTATACTTGTGGTATGTAAATGAACAAAGCTCCGGCACTCCCAAATAGTAAAATCAAAATACACTTTATTAATCCATTTAAAATCCGAGTATCAAAAATTAATTCAAAGCAAAACCTGAAGCACCCTCTAAGAGGTTATTATACTTACCAATACCTGTCTCTTGCTTCATGTTACAGCGACCATCATCACTTCAGTTATTGAGTCACAATCTCCTTCTGGTTCAAGCCTCCTCTTCAACATCGCCAATGTGAGCAAGCGCAAAAGCAGTAATAAGGTCAGTATAATGTCAGAATACTGCTTCTGTGCTTGCTCACATTGGCAATGTAGAAAAGGAGGTGGAACTGAAGGGGATTAGCTATAACATGAAGCAGGTCTGTAGAAAACAGCTGTCGATAAGGATTTAAATTCTCCTTTAAATAATTGTCATTCCAATACAGAGGGGCATTTTTACTTTTTGTATTTTACTGGCCCTTTAAATCTATATGCAGTTGGGTAGCAATTGTTCAGATGTCCAGACTCTGTTTCTGAACTACATGCCACATTGGCGGCTGGTGGGGGACGATGGGAGCTGCATTACATAAGCCTCCAGTTTATAGATCGCTGTTCTAGAATGTTCTTTGCATTTTGCTAGACTGTGCTATACAGAGAGAAATCTGCTGGTTCTTGGAATGCACACAACAGCATAATGAATATCAAGCAGAAAATCCCAGCTGAATAAAGACATAAAGCAAACTGGATCAACAGAGAATATACCAGAGAATATCAAAGATCCACTGAGAAAGCAATTTGATAATGTGAAATAGTAAACTTTAAAGTGTACCTGTCACCTCAAAACTAATACTAATTTAGGTTCTACTAATGAAATAAACCTTTTTGTAAATATATATGCGTTTTTAAAAAATGTACATTTATACAGCATTTCTCTGTCATGTTAACTGTCAGGTGGGCATGGGTAAATGATATAGCTGCTCTAATCAGATGCCTTAAATCACGATCTAGCAGAGATCTGATTAGAGGAGCTATAATGTCAGTCATTTAGCCTCGCCCAAACAGACTGAAATGAAGGCTGACATCAAAGATGACCGTGAGAAACTAACTCTGTATAAAGGTACCATATTTTCCGGCGTATAAGATGACTGGGTGTATAAGACGACCTACAACTTTTCCAGTTAAAATATAGAGTTTAGGATATATTCGCCCTATAAGACTAACCCCTGCCTGCCCAGCCCTCCTAGTCTTCAAAATGATCAGAGCGGTAATGCATCCCTCTGGCCCAGCCTTGTATCCAGTTACCTCCTTTTCTGCCTATCAGATCTCGCTCCTGAGGACTACAGTGAAGAGGCGCTCATGTGCGAGATTTGATAGGCAGAGATGAAGGCAATAGGCAATAAGGGTGGGCCAGAGGGATGCACTACTAATTAAGCCCCATCTAGTAGGGGTCCCTGGGACCCCCACACCACCCCCGATCCCCCCCAGTATCAGCACCCATCAAGCACTATTTAAATACTGTGTTCCAAATTATTATGCAAAAAAGTGTTTAGGAGTGATAAGGTAAGAATTTTTTTGTTTGTCAGTTAAACTCATTGATGGTGATGTGTGTCAGGGCTCTTTATATCACTGAAAGCAATTGCAGACCCCTGTGCTAATTAGTTTGGCAGGTGTTTCCAATTAAAGGCAAGACTACTTAAGAAGGCTGTCCCACATTACTAAGCAGCCTACATTTTCAGCCAAAATGGAAAAGAAAAAGGATGTATCCACTGCTGAACAGCAACAAATTGAGGAGTGTTTAGGTCAAGGCATGACTACAATCAACATTGCCAAGACACTTCATCGTGATCATTGCACAATCAAGAAGTATATAGCTGATTCACAGCACACACTTGTGCGTGCTGATAAGGGAAAATTGAGGACTCTTTCCAACAGCCAAGTACGTCAGGTTAAAAGAGCAGCTGCAAAAATGCCTTGTCATAGCAGCAGACAAGTTTTTGAAGCTGCTGGTGTCTCAAACGTCCCCCAAACAACAAGGTGCAGGGTCCTTCAGAGGTTTGCAGCTGTGCATAAGCCATCCTGTTGACCTCCTCTAACCACTGAACACAAGCAGAAATAGCTCCAGTGGGCCAAACAATACATGAAGACTGACTTCAAAACAGTTTTGTTCACCGATGAGTGCCGTGCAACGCTTGATGGTCCAGATGGATGGAGAGGAGGATGCAAACACGGCTACCACGCCAACAAGGAGGAGGTGGAGTAATGTTTTGGGCTGGAATCATGGGGAGAGAGATTGTCAGCCCCTTTAGGATCCCTGAAGGGGTAAAGATGAACTCCATAATGTATTTTCTCAAACAGTACTTCCTGCCATGGTTCAAAAAGAAGAACCATGCATTCCGCAGCAAGATCATTTTCATGCATGATAATGCACCGTCTCATGCTGCAAATAACACATCTGCATCTCTGGCTGCTATGAGCATGAAAGGGGACACATTTATGGTGCAATACATATAGGTAATTTTGGAAAATATTTGCATAATAATTTGGAACATAGTGTAATTAACCGCCAAGTAAACTTATGATTTAAAACCCTATTATTTCCATAGCACCTATGTAATACTAGCGCTATGGAAATAATTATAACCTAAATAAACACCAGGTAGCAGGGGTCCCTAGGACCCCCACACCACCCTCAGTATCACCTCTCACTTGGCGATCCTCCGCACTCAGCCTAGCGCTAAGTGCAGGAAGTAGATCCATAGGAGCAGCTTCCCTACCCCTTCCCCCCTGCCCCTCTGAGGGATAGGAGGGCCTATAGAAACAAGAAGAAGGGTTCCTCGAGACCCCTATCCTCCCACTCCCACCAACCACTATGAGGGTGTGGAGGGAATCACTACTTGGAAGGGGGTCAATTGCTGCCCCCCTCCCACAGCCTCAGCCCCATCAGCGCTATGGGGATGGGAGCCCTAACCTAATTATGTCCCTACCCAAGTCCCTCACCCCCTACCTAACCCTAACCATGGGGGTGAGGGACTGAAGTAGGGTATATAAAGAGAAATTCCTGCAGTTCCCTCATGGGTCCATTCCTGGGCTTTAAATAGGGTCCCTGGGAACCCTATAAATAGCTGAGCAGCAAGTAGCTCAGAGCCAGCAATGAGAAGAATACGGACCTGCAGGGTTTGTTTTTTTTATTTTCAGCGACGGCTCCGGATCAAGAAAGAAAACTTCACTTGAATTACACGGGATCAAGACCGAGGATCAAGGTGAGGAGCCAGGGCATCACAGACAACTTGGCCCATCCAGGATTACTTCATGGGTAGAAGAGGAGACTTCAGGAGCAGCGAGTAGATAATGTGATTACATAGTTCTTTTATTAGGTTTACTTCATTAACTGTTTACTATTATTTATGTTTGCTGGTTTTTTAATGCTTTTATTTTTTTATATATATATATATTAGATTGTCATAGTCAAGATTGTCAGTTTGTTTCCTTGTGGATTATTGTTTTATGGATTGTAAATTTGTTTTGATTAGATTGTTAGTTTTAGATTTTTTTTTGTATTTTGGGTTTTTTTTTTCAACACAGGTTGTGTAATAGGCCAGCACCCCACTA
This sequence comes from Pipa parva, assembly GCA_019650415.1. Taxonomy (NCBI): domain Eukaryota; kingdom Metazoa; phylum Chordata; class Amphibia; order Anura; family Pipidae; genus Pipa; species Pipa parva. Next base: position 7,088 of record WMED01020661.1, read on the forward strand.
GTTAGGGGGTGTGGGTCCACTTCAGTTCCTCACCCCATGGTTAGTATTAGGTACTAGGGACATAATTAGGTTAGGGCCCCATTCCCCAAAGCGCTGATGGGGCTGACGCCATGGGAGTGGGTCAGTGATTGACTCCCCTCCCAACAGTGATTCCCTCCAAACCCTCATAGTAGTTGGTGGGAGTGGGAGGATAGGGTCTCAAGGAACTCTTCTTTTTGTTTTTATAGTCCTTCCTATCCCTCAGAGGGGCAGAGGGGATGGTGTAGGGAAGCTGCTCCTATGGAACTGCTTCCTGCACTTGGTGATCCCCTCACTCAGCCTAGCGCTAAGTGAGGGGTGATACTGGGGGATGGTGTGTGGGTCCTAGGGACCACTGCTAGCTAGGGTTTATGTAGGTTATAGAATTACTTCCATAGTGCTAGTATTACAGAAGCTTACTTGCTGGTTAATGATTTAAATAGCGCTTGATGGGTGCTGATGCTGTGAGGAGGGAAATCAGGGGTGGTGAGGGGGTCCCAGGGACCAATACTATATGGGGTTTAATTAGTAGCACATCCCTCTGGCCTGCCCTTATATCCCATTACCTTGCACATGAGCGCCGCTTCACTGCAGTCATCAGGAGTGAGAACTGATAGGTAAAAAAGGAGGTAATAGGATACAAGGGCGGGCCAGAGTGATGCGCTACTGCTCTGATCATTTTGGAAACAGGAAGGGCTTATTAATTAATTATATAAGACGATACCTTGGCGTATAAGAGACCGACTTTTGAGAAGATTTCCAGGGGTTAAAATTAGTCTTATATGCCAGAAAATACACAGTACATTTTTAAAAATACATATATATTTACAAAAACGTTTATTTCATTAGTAAAACTTAAATTAGTATTAGAGTTCTGAGGTGACAGGTGCACTTTAAAGTGAAGCTGCATTGCATTATAGGACTCAGTCTGTATAAAAGGCTGAGCAGCTGTGCATATGGGTCAGTATTACTGGATGCAAGGTCAGAGCTGGATGTTGTTGTTACTGCTATGCAAACCAAGTCAAACAGAGGTTTTTTTTTTCTGTTTTGAACCTGCGGTTTTTTTTTTTGTTTTTTTTTTTAAATAAAGTGTTTTTCTTTTTGTTTTTTTAAAGATACGGTACATGTGTCTACTACCGCAGCCTCACAGGTAATCACCAACAGAGAAGTGACAGCAACAAAAGCACACAATGCTGCAACTAACCAGATCTCCCTAATAAAATTCAGCCAAATATCAGCCTAGCGGCACCATGTCATATTAGGGAGCTAAACCCTACACTGAAAAGGGCAAAGTATTTCCCAATGAATTAAGCTAGATAAAGTAATAAGTAAATTATTCATAGTAGTGTATTTATCAGTGATCATCATATTATAAGCACATTAAAAATGCATTCCCACTCCCACACAAGGACTAGGAAAACTGATAGACTCTTCACATTAAAGGAAGCAAAATAGACTATGAATGTGAGAATACAGGGACCACAGAGCTGGAGACCTTAGTGAAGGAGTGTTACAAAAATCAGGTATAAAGCTCTCTTACAAAAACCATTACATCCCTGGATGAACTAAACTATGGAAATCTAATTCGCCACATTATTCAGCAGACCATACTCAGGTCTTCAACTACAAGCAACAAAATGAGGACACAATCCTCACTCCTTGAGATATGGTATATGGTAGGCATGTCACTGTATTGTTACCCCTGTGACTAACTATGTATCCTGACTCACTGGTCCATGCAACAGATGTGCCCATTGTTCTCAACCTTAATGTCTTAGGCTTAGACCTAGTAAGTGACAGAGGTAGACCTGTAGTTTCTAGGCTTACCGTGTATACTCGTGTATAAGTCGAGGGCAGTTTTTGGGCCAATATTTATGAAATTTGCTATGACCCTTGTATAAGTCGTGAGTAAAACTTGGGGATTTTGTCAGCATAACATATTAAGTTTAATAACAGATAGCAGTACCTCTCTGGCAGTATCCCTGCTGCAGGGCACAAGGAGGGCGCGCAGTATAAGATGAGGTAGTGCGAGGGGAGACTTCACACTTCTCACTCCTCCAATGCCTCCCATAAATATTTTCTAGGGAACAGAGGGCTGCAGTGGTGGGTGAGCAATGAAAGGGTTATTAATATACCCTGTCTGTATGTTCCCTAATAATATTAATAACCCTTTCATTGCTCAACCACCACTGCAGCCCTCTGTTCCCTAGAAAATATTTATCTGCTACAGCTGTATGAAGTTCAGCACTGACAGCGAGGCGTTACACTTACAGGGACAGAATGACATACAGATGTCATTCTGTAAAAGCAAAAATATGATACAGCGCAAACAAAATATGAAATATACACAAATGAATATCAAAATAAATAAATGAATAAAGAAAATAAGTTCAAAAGTAAAATGTCCAGAAATATATGCAGCTTTCTCAATAAGGCTTTTTCATACTCCTCTTCAAACAAGAAATAAATGACTCTGTGGGAGAAAGCGCAGAAAAAATTTGCACAATAGTGCATTACCATATAAAGGCTTGTATTAGGAAAGATAAAGCAACCACCAATACAAGTGAAATATAGTGGTGATAACGGTGAACATTTTTCCCAACTCAGCTTGGGTTGTTGCGAGCAATAAAGAGAGAAGCCCAACAGGATTTATACCTGAGTCTGGTTATCCCTTGAACTACTTGATATCATTTTGATCGCCACTTTGGAGTACCTTCCAGTTGTCAGTCCTTTCTGTGACCAATTACATGCGTGATATTCGCTTTGATTTGGTGAGAGTTCCCTAAATAGGAGTGTTATTTGACACTTGTATTCACCTGGAGGTGGATTGTTTTCCTATTTCAAGTATTTCACCGTTATCACCACTATTTTTCACTTGTATTGGTAGTTGCTTTATCTTTCCTAATACAAGCCTTTATATGGTAATGCACTATTGTGCAAATTTTTTCTGCGCTTTCTCCAACAGAGTCATTTATTAGATGTCATTCTGTCCCTGTAAATGTAACGAACGCCTCGCTGTGCATGATGGGAATATACAGCCACAGATGTTACCTCGCTGTGAATGCCGGGTACTGTCACTCACCCCCCAGCCTGGGTTTCCAGTTTGCCACTGTGTCTGCCAGTGCCAGGGCTTGGTTCGGTTTCAGGACAGGCTTCCCATTCCGGAGACTCAACATGTGGGTCTCCGGCCGTATGCTATACAACCTTAGGGTGGCTGGTGATGACGTCTCATTGCTGAGCAAACTGGGAGCTGTAGTCTTCCAGCCGCATAACGTGCATTTACAACGCGGCCAATGAAGGACAAGCCCTAGGTAAGGAACACGGGCTATTTGCCATATATATGCGTGTATAAGTTGAGTGCACGATTTTAAATGCTTTTTTTGACCTAAATTTCTCGACTTATACACGATAATCCATTGTTTAAAATAAAATCTGTAGGAACAATTTACAGTGCTACCCTGTGATATCACACGGTATGTGTAGATGAACAAAATTCTAAAAAATACCTGGAAGCATCTCTTGATATTGAGATGGTAATGAAGGTTAAAGGATTAGAATTTGCGACTACATTTGGAATTTTGGGTGATTTTGAGATTTCCCTTACATGACTAATTTTAGTCTTCCATTTACTTTATACACACACTGTCCCAAATGAACCTGTTCGGCAATGATAAGAATAGGCAATGCCAAATGCAGGATTTCCCTGGACTCACTCCCTATCCACTTAGGAACAAAGTTAATCTTAAATGGCGATCAACTATCAGTCAATGTAGTCCACTGCAGCAACACCAGACTACTTCCCATAATCCAATGCTACACCCACAGGCTCATATCTACCTCTGAACCACTGGTCTAATGCGCGACACCCTTAAGAGCATGAACTGGTTTCCTTGGAGGATTGTGCTATAAACTTCTCCCTAATTAAGTCAATTTTACATAAAGTAAATACACAGCCAAATACATATAATTTGTATACCATCCCCCAACAAAATGCTCATCAAATCCTCTCTCACTCATAAAACTGACATTACTTGGAGGGATGGATTATTTACCAAAATGTTACTTCTTCCATTTCCTAAACCCTACAATACAGGTATAGACACAGAGGCTAGTGAAATCAGGTTAATTATTCTGGGGCTGATCACACCAAACAATGAGAATCAGGCTTGGCCATTTAGGCTAGGTTCACACTAGCGTATTGTGCGCAGAGTATTTTTTAAAAAATTCTCCTGCAAAAATACTTTGAGAATAGGCACCAGGGAAAATCCATAGAGAACAATGCTAATGGAATAGAAGCGTTCCACTGAGAGCATATTACGCTAGAACGCTACCTGTGCTATTTCTTTGAGTGCATGGAACATGGCATATTTTATGTGACTAGATTAGTTTCAATAGGAATTTAACAGTTGCGATCACACACTGCATAAAAATGCACTGCGTTTTCACACCGAGTTCATTTTGTAATAGCTAAAAAGGCAGGGAAAAACACCTATGAAAATTCGCTGATAAAGAAAATCCTTTTCAAATCAGGAATGGATTCAACTGAATCCAAGTGAAAGTAGGATACATTAGAGGACATTTTTCTGTATTGTCGATATTCAATTGCCGGTTACTGAAAGGACAATACGAATTTTCTCTGGTGTCTTCTTAGCGTCTTTTTGCCTGAGAATTTTTTTTTAAAAATATGCTGCATACAATATGCTAGTGTTAACCTAGCCTTAGTTTTAGGACTGACACATGGAGGCTGCTGGGAAGGGTGTATCAGGTTAAGCTTATATAGGAGATATAACCAAAATGTTTGGATAAAAAGCAGCTGGCAGTTATATCTGCTGCAGAAAGTGTTCTAGTTCATATGCAATTTAAAGCTGTGCTGGGAGAAGCCATGTTTTGTCTAGGACAGAGGTCCCCAACCTTTTTTGCAGCAGGGACCAGCTTTAAGCAAGACCAATTTTCCATGGCCCGGTGGGGTGGGGGTGTGGCAGGGGTGGAGCTTTGGTCATATGGGG
>WMED01020662.1:0-12110 GCA_019650415.1 Pipa parva
TTCTGAATACTGTACATAGAGGCAGCTTGTTTTGTTACTGAGGATTCTGTTTTATAGCCTGTTTTTACTTTTTTTGTCTTTGGGATTTTTTTCTTGTGTTGTTGGTACCGGGAAGACAACTGCTTTTTCTCCAAGATTCTAATCCACTCTCTGGTTTAAAGCAGTAAATAAAAGGCCCTTAAATGGCAAGGAACTCGACTCAGTGCTGATCTGCAAATTCATCCACTGGAGATGCACAGCAGCTTACCATCTTTCATCTACTTTAGTCTGCAGCTGTTGGGATGGTTCTCAGAGCTGTAAACTGGTGCTTGTGGGAGCTTGACCCTTCTACACAGGTCGGGAAGCATGTTACTGAAAATGCTAACAAGTGCCATGTATGCCAGCTATAGAAATAGATCCTGTGTGGTTTGATGTGTTTCAGTATGATATTTATAAAAGAATAAACAAAATGGGTTGAACAGGTATGCCTTGGGTTTGATTTTACTGTAATTCTCCTCCTATATGTAATTTGCAGCATATTATTCTTATCTGGTATTTTCTGTGTTAATAAAGAAGAAGCTTGCGTTATGCAAGCACAAAAAGTTTTCACCAGAATATAAATAATTTTTGTTAAATGCTGATCCGCTTTACTAATCAAAACTCCAAAGCTTTCTGCCTTGTTATTAATATTCCTTTAATGGCTTTCATTTCTTCCTTGCTGGAGATGCGTGCTCTGTAGTAAAACATCAGATATCGCATATTTATAACTTGAGCCCTCCAGTCCTACCAAATGAAACTAAAAATATGACTTGTAATAATAAGGTATATACTGTAAAAGTTAGTCAGCGTCGGCAGCGAATATATACAGACAAACAAGGTATATGGGACCTGCAAAAAGTTAAGGAAAAGTACATATATCCACATTTTTTTCATAGTTTGCATTAAATCACTTCTGGTTTACCAGCACTGATGCCAGTGCACAGTAAATTCATGTGTGTGTATAAGTTTATCATGCATACAAATCTATACTTGGCATAATGTTTTTACAATGCAGTACTAACTCATCCTTTATGCAGTTTCCTGTCCCATGCCATTTAACCTATCAGTATGTTTGTGACAGGCTTTTTATGGGAAAGGCCCCTCCCGTTATCTGAAGTATGGTGACACTATTATTACATCAGTGACATTTTCTACAAATCCCAGTTTTACTTCAAGCTTTCCTGTTACATTGCTCATTTCCCAGTAAGCTGTTCATTGCATTGGCTATTAATCCGAAACCCACATGTGGCAGGCTTAGGGTCCTCTCTTTGTGGGAATGGCAGTTGTATAATGAATTGCCTGAAGGAAACACTTGGATGCAAATGAACTTAGTCCACAGATCGGAAAGACATTAATGCTACTGTTTTAAGAAAAATACACAAGACTCATTTGCTTTGTGGTTTATTTTCCTTTTTACTGCTTGAAAGAAAAGGTCACAGAAAAACCTGTGTGTGGACATTGCATTATGTCATTTATATGCCAGGGAAAGTGCAGGCATTTAACCGGCCAAGAATCTTTTCTCCTGCTGAAATTAGGTTGAAAAGTTCTCGGAGAAGAAGGCACAAGTTTCAGTTCTGAGTATAAACTTTTGCTAACGTGTCATCTGGTGTTGTCAAGAAATCTGATCTGCTGAATGCAAGTTCAGCTTGGGAATATAGAGTATCCTCACTGTATGTGGTCACAAGCACTTTAATTAGCCATCTATAAACCTTTTATGATGTAAGACAATCCCTACTTACTGCAAGGAAGGATGCAAGGTCATCGGTTGAGTAGCATCCTTGGTCATCTCTGTTTTTCCCATCCTGCTTACCTGTTACACAGCACATTTAGAGCATTACTGAGCCAGTGAAATGTGTAATAAATACAGTACAATCACCTGATACCAGATATTCATTTAGTGATGTATCTCAAATGGACTCCAGCAAAAGTTGTAATGTTCCATATTCCGATGTCTGGTTTATCATTTACCAATAAAACATGTGAATACTGTGATGGATAAGTTTTTGGACTTCATATATTTTACTCAAAGGACATGCTTATGGACTGGCATTCGGCCTAAACATCTATATGGACTCGTATTCTCTTTTAAGCATGGACTTTTAGACTAAGAATGAACTATACCTTTAAATCTTTTCATGAGTTCAGCAATTCTTACTCAAACTACATAACCTTGACATTTAAGTGTTTTTGCACCCGCATGGATCCTAAACAGCTAGTTCTGCAATTTTGTAGAAATTCCACGTTTGGTTGTTTTTTGGGACAGCACCCGGGCATATAATTGTTTAAGGAGGTGTGCTTGGATATTTTGCCATTTATATGTATATACTGTATGTATTTTTTTAAAAATGTACAGCATTTCTTTCATCTTCCCTTTTCTTTCCTGAGTCTGGTGGGTGGAGCTAAATGATAATTGACATTATTGCTTCTCCAATCAGATCCCTTAAATTACAATCTAGCAGGGATATGATTGGAGGAGCTATGTCGTCAATCATCATTTATCCCCAACAACCCAACTCGGAAAAAAAAGGCAGACTGATAGGGAAGATGATGGAGAGAAATGATAGTTAAAGGTACATTTTTTAAATACATATATATTTACAAAAATGTTTATTTCATTAGTACAACATAAATCGGTATCAGTTTTGAGGTGACAGGTGGTTTTTAAACCAACCACTGTTTTATGTAAAATACAGCCCTGTAAAAAAAACCCAAAAAACAACTATGGGTTTCAAATAAACTTATACTCAGAAGAAGCACAAATCTCAATATGTTCCCACAAACCAACCCCTGGTATAGCCTGGGACTCCCATTTCCCAGAATTCATGGGGTAGAAGCCCCACTTCATTTGACAGCCTAAAAAGCTGTCCAGTCAGACTCTACATGACATAAATCATCCTTAGTTTACAGAAGCTACATGACTTACAGGTAACTTTCAGAGATCTTTATAATGGTAAGAAACCACTTACTGGTGTATACCCTCACCACCCCACGGGGACAGTACTGCTTTCTTTTTTGAGTTCTGTTACCCAGACCCCCTTCTGTCCGCCTTCCCTGTACCTGATTGCTGAGGTCACCTGGGCATTGGATGTCCTACTGTTTCCCCCTGCTGTATTGCTAGGTATATTTGTGTCTCTGGACCTCTAAACAGGCAGCAGCCACAACATTTGCTTGAAAACAAAAAAAAAAAAAGATCATTTTCTTTTCCTGCACAGAGCAGGTTGGGACATTTTGTAATTTTCTTTTGATTGCACTGTCTGATAATTTACCAGAAGTAAATATTAATTCTGTAATGTAATAACCTCATTTAAAGGGGAACTAAAGCCTCAGAAATATCTAGGATACAAGTAATGTGACTTGTGCATAGTGCTTAATGCACCAGCTCAAAGGTGTCCTGTCTCTGGAGCTAGATATCTTTATAATCATTTAAGCCTTCATCTTTGGTTCAGTGTTTCTGCTCATGCTTAGTCTGTTCTTAGGGACTGGGGCAAAAGTAAGTTTAGAACGGTCTATAAAATATAACTTCATAAGGAGGAAATTGTGGGAGCAGAATGTTTATAAACTACAGTGATTGAATTTCACTATATCTGTGTGTAAAATGCTTCCACATTCATTCAGATGCACGCTTCAAGGTTGGAACTGATTTAAAGTTAATGGTTTTGCTTTTCCTAAACTCCTGCTTCCTTTCTTTTCACAGCTAAATATTGTGGCTTGGCCTTGCACTTAGAAAACCTCATTGAATCCAAGACAAATAAAGTCACAGTGCAGTTTATGAGTGGGACCCACATCTCAGGTCGAGGATTTCTGGTTTCTTATTCTACCGCTAATAAAACAGGTAAACAAAGTTTCATGTGATTTTGTTCTGTTGAGGAATCACCCAGTTCAGGCTCAGTCAATCAGTTTTCCAGCTGTTGTGTAACTGTAACTCACAACATATTATGGCTGTTAGGAGATGCATTTTGTTAGCTGATGGTGGATGCTGGGCGTTCAACAACAACTAGAGGAATTTCAGTTGGTCATCCCTACCCCCATGACCTTCTTTGATGTATGCATATTTTAAGTAATTATCCACTTAAGCAGTGTTTTTGGAAAAATGTCCTGTGTCTCAAACTGTAAATATTTAGCACTTCGCAATGAATGGGAACAGGAGGTCAGAAGTACAGATTATGGTACTTTTTTTATAATAATAGAAGAACTGTGACTATACTTTATAGCAGATTGCTGTACAGTGCAGAGTAGGGAGCAGTTGGACACACCGTTTCATAGATAAATGCAAAACAGTTTCCCCAATTGTGCCGTAGCCTGAAACTAACAATTGCTATTATTTTTTTTGTTTAGTTATCCTATCACCTTCTGAGGTTTTAGGGGCAAATTCAGGAAAGTGCAAAATCACCTTGTGATGCTTCGCACCAGCTCGACGAGACTGGTATGCGCTCCTTGGTCTCCTGCACGCGGAGATCAGCGAACACTTTAAAGGTACTTCGGCTCACCTCACAACCACTCGAGTCGCCTCGCAGAGCCGAAGTACCTTTAAAGCGTTTGCTGATCTCCGCATGCAGGGGAGAAGAGAGCGTATACGAGTCTCGGCTAGCTGATGCAAAGCATCGCAAGGTGAGTTCGCACTTTCCTGAATTACCCCCTTAGTCTTCAGCTGTTGCCTACTGCTAGAGAGAAAAGATTACAATTTTAAACATTGCATCTATTCTATGGAATAAAAACTATTTATTTGGGTTTCAAGTAAACCCTGTGCTTCTCTACCTACAAAAAACACAGGATAATTGTCTACTAATCTAAAACAACCAATCACCAGGTCATAGTAGATAGGAGCGCTAGGGAGTGAGGCAATCTAATTGGTTCCTGAGGGATACCAAAATGGTTCCTTTCTGTTAAAAGTAAAAATGTCAAAACATTTCCTAGATTATAATTCCCTTTTGAGGACACCTACATATTGAGCCATTGGTTTGGTTATAATACAGTGATACCTTGGTTCTCGAATGCCTTGACTTTCGACCAAATCGGTATTCGACCAGGAAATTCGAGAAAATTTTGTCTTGGAATCTGAACAAATATTTGGAACTCGAACAGCCGAATGGCATTTTCAGCATCAATACAAGTCAATCTGCAATACAAGTCAATCTGTTTTGGTTCTCGACCAAATTTGGTTCTCAACCGCACTTCCAGAACGAATTATGTTCGAGAACCGAGGTATAACTGTATAGTAATTCCACAGTTTGCAAAGCCTGGAAAACTAAAGGAAAATGGAACTGCTTTTGCAATATACTGTCTTTCCCTGTCTTCTGTCTTAGATCTAATAACGTGTTTGGAGAAAGCAAGCCGGTTTTATGAACCTGAATACAGGTGAGATGTATACATAAAACTATACTACCTTTTGTCATAACACTGAAGCTAAGAGAATTGTTGCTTATGGTACTAAAAATGTGGTCTATGGAGCTCCATATGTGTTTACTGGTGTAGCAAGGGTACAATTGTTCATCTAGGATAATTTACATAGAAGAATAATATGCTGGTTTTACATCTCCCTCCCCCTTCTAGGAACCTTAAAAAAAAACCAGTGGGACCGGGTGAGGTCTGTTTAACAATATGTCTGAAATCAGTAAAGGAAAGACTGAAAACAAAAAACCTCATGAACTTAACTTCAAACATAACACTTTTTTACAATTGCTGTATTTCCAAATATGAATTTTGATTTATACTTGTGTTACTGATCCTTTAAATTATCCTTCAGTCTTTTGAATTAAAACTTTATGGAGTAAGTGAAAAAATAAATGTTAGCTTCTTGCTGTTGGGCTGACTGAAATCATAAGGTCTGCTCCATCTTTTAATATCTGCTTTATTACTTAATGACCATAACTGTGTGTGTGACATAGTCTTATCATACATAATTTGTAAGAAAAGGTAAAAAAAAAAAAAAAAAATTCCAAAAGAACTGTTTGCTTTCTTTTTTAATGTATTGAGAATTTAAAATGCTTGCTTTTAACTGTATGACCTAATCACTAGTTTCCATTTTGGTAACATTTAATGATTGTTCAGAAAACAGATGTTCTCTAAGACCCTATTTATAGCTTACCTTTAGAAGACCAGGCTGCATGTGAAACAGGCAGTGGAAAGACGCTACCATTGTATAAACTGTTGGCAGACTTGATTTTTCAAGGAACAGTTCTGAATTCCAGCAACCTTTGACTTCATCCCTCCTATAATAGACAGGTGTGATAAATAAAAACACATTAAAATGATAAAGGGCAGTAATACCCAAAAATGAAAATGCCTCAAATTCTTTTATTGTTACTACCAGTATTTATTCAAACTGTGCTTCCAAAATTGTAAATTGTTTCTATAAATTGGTCTTTCAGGCACACTTTCTGAATGTGTTATGTAAAGCAGCGGTCCTCAACCTTTCCTGGGTTGGGGATTCAGAACCAATCCAGCAAAGATTTGACGGACCGCTGGGAGGATGAGCGGGGCAATCCAAGCTACCAGCCCCATGATGGTGATGTGATACCTGTGCACGTGTCGCCATCATAGTGCCCAATGCCAATGGGTTCGCGGACCGCCAATGGCCTGGCAAAATTAATCAAAATTACCATAAAAAACAATGGGACTGGGTGAGGTCTGTTTAAGAACATGGCTGCTATCTGTAAAGATATAAAAACAGACAGAGCATTAGGCTAGGTTCACACTAGTGTTTTTATGCACGTATGTATATGCCGCGCATAAAAAAAATAAAGCCATGCTGTGAAAAGCTATAGAACTTACCTGTTGCTGGCCACACTAGTATATGACGCGAGCGCGCATGCCAGAACAGTTAACTTTGCATTTTTGCTGGCGTATTTACACCGTGCACAAAATGTAGCCAGATAGGAGGAGCCACAAGTGCCAAGTGAGTGTTCACGATATATCAGGTAAGCACAATAAATGCATGTCTACAAAATATGCTGGACTGAAATACGCTGCGTATTTTTTTATGAGTGTTTCTAAAATACGCAGCGCAAATACGCTGTGTGAAACTAGCGTTAAGTTTCATGAATTCAACCAAAGGTAAAATAACATAAGTGCTTTATAACTACCATGAATGCATGGCATTCATGCATCCACATTTAAAAAAAAAAAAGAGTCTATACTGCACTAGTGTATTTATGCCAGTGTGAACCTGGCCTAAAGGTGATACATCCAAATAGAATTTTGAGAAAGAGGTCATGAGCTCCTGCATCACATTGTTCCCAACAGCTAATAACTTCTTAAGGCCATGTTCACACTGGTGTAAATACCAGCGCATTCTATAAAAGTGTGTCCCGAAAATACGCAGGCAAATTCAAGCCGGCTTATATTCGGGACGCACTTTTCTATTGTACTAACCCGACAAAGTGTGAATGCTCCCACAGCATTCATGACTTCTCCTACCTGGCTGAATTCTTCACGTTGCGTCTGCAACAAGCATTCACGTGTGTGCACCTATATTTAGCACTAATGTAGAAGGAACAGGTAAGGCACTTAGGGATTTGCAGCACATTTTTTTTCTTCAAGCACAGTGTCTATGTGCTAGCGTATGTGAACCTTGCCTAAAAGCGAGTCGTATCTCAGCACTTTAAAGGAGAACTAAAATTATAAATAAAAAGTAGGCTCCCAAGACAATAATTTAAGCTGAAACATGGCAATGACAGCTTGAACTGTGCTGTCATTATCATGCACAGAGGCAGACTTGACAGTCTTTGCATGCGTACAGGAGCCAGTGCAAAGCTCCACCCACTTATGCAAAAGAGCGTTCATGTCATTACGCTCATTGTGCTTCTTATTTTTTGCCAGTAAGAGGAGCATTCTCATTTGGGGGTAAATGATCATGATGACGTATATGCTCTTGCTAATGAACCTTTTGTGGCTAACTCCAGATTGCACCCCAAGGAGGTGGCAGATGTGCACCACAAGATGTAGTTGCACATAAAATTTGTGCGATCACACACAGCGTAAAAATGTGCAGCATTTTCAAACGTGACATTTTGTAATATCAAAAAAGGCAGGGAAAAACACCTATGAAAATTCACCTTTTAAAAGAAATCCTTTTCAAATCAGGAATGAATTCAGCTAAATTCATGTGAAAGTAGGATACATTAGAGGACATTTGTCTGTATTCTCGATATTCGATTACCAGCTACTGAAAGGCCAATACGTGCATGATCACAATTGTTAAATTCCTATTGAAACTAATATAGTCACATAAAATACGCTGTGTTCCGTGCACCCAAAGAAATAGAGCAGGTAGTGTTCTAGCATAATACACTGCACATGATACGCTACTGTGAACACTTTTCTTCCATTAGCATTGTTCTCTACAGATTCTCTCTGGCGTTTTTTCTCAGCGTATTTTCGATTGAGAGTCTTTTTTTTTTTTTTTTTTTAAATACGCTGCGCACAATACGGTAGTGTGAACCTACCCTAACACCATCAGTGCTACTGTAGTTTCCACTGTTTCTTTGCAGTCCTAACCAGAGAGGCCTGAATAGATTTCAGCAGCATTGTGGGAGTGAAACCAATCATTTGTAAAGTACCAGCAACAACATTTGCCATTTGGATTGGCATGGCAGTTATTTAAATACAGCATTTAAATAATATTTCTCTTAGGACTCTTGGGGTACACAGGACCATGGGTATGAATTTTATCAGTTTCTGTTGTTTTTTTTTATCTTTACTGATTTCAACCTTTTTGTATGTGTTGGATAAACTGACCCCACCCAATCCTATTATTTTCTGTATTTTTTTAGATAACAGATATCCAGGAAGTGAAAAATGGAAAATGCTAAGCAGCGCTATATATTCATGCCAATGAAAGTCAAAAGTACACACTAATAATAAAAAATGTGAAATGACAAAATGTATATAGAAAATTGTGATAGGATGATCAAAATGAATTGAAATAAACCAGAACGAATAAGGATGAACAAACCAAAAATATTTTCTGTGAAAAGTCAACTGAAAAAATCGAAATCAAAAATAGAAAGTTTAAAGTCCCAATTCCAATATGCAGCTCTTTTCTCAAGAGTGTGTCCTCTTGTTCGTATGGAAACTATACAATAAACATCCAATGTAATGTTCTGCGAAGAAAGCGCAAGAAAAATGCACACAATGGTGCTTGAATTTGTGATAACAAACTGAAAGGAATCTACACCCAAAATCAATTCCAGCCGTGTCCCACACAGGGAAAGGGATGAGGACGGAATACTCCAATAAATATGTTCAAAAGCTTTAATGTTTAAAAAGTCACAGTTCTACTCGCATGCAATTCAAATGCTGAGTAGTAACATAAATTAGAAACAAACACTGATGCGGCTCTGAATTTAAATTCCTACAGAATAAACGCCCAAAGTACAGTGTGCCCTCTTTCACTCTACCTTCTCAATGCGTTTCGCCAGAAATCTGCTTCATCAGGAGCACTTGAATTGCAGCACTTGAATTGCATGTGGGACACGGCTGGGATTGATCTTCCATGGGAAGTGTTACATCTGTATTACATCCATACCATTGATACACCATGAGGCGGATTCATCTTCCATGATTGTCATTTGCAGGCTTTAAACCCTTCATTATCTGGTGAGCAGTTTGCATTTATATTCTGCCTCACTTGTTTGTTTGGTGATTTTCCACATTCACATACACTACCTTGGTTCGTTTGGGTGTATATTCCTTTCAGTTTATCACAGATTCAGGCACCATTGTGTGCATTTTTCTTGCGCTTTCTTCGCAGAACATTACATTGGATGTTAATTGTATAGATATCCAGGAAGTGCCCAAGAAAGCCAGTCTTTAAATCTAAATAGCTAAATGTAATTATGCTTTTTAGACACAAATTAGAATTTTTTGAAGTACAGATTAAATGTATAGCTACTATAATTGTATATGAGGCAATTTTATATTTTTGGTGTTACTGTTTTTTTAAATTTTGTTTCTTAAAAAAAATTGCTACAGAATAGGTTAGTACATTAGAAATATGATATCCACTATATCTTCATTTGTGATCTTTTTATAGCTTGTTTTTGTTTTGTTTTTTTTTGTTTGTTTTTTCTATCATATTGAAAGAGAACCTGTTTGAGACCTTTTGAGATTTATATTTTATTTTTCTAGGAAAACATACAATAGCAGTATAACTACCATTTACGATCTGAGCAAGTTGTTGACTGTATATTTTTGGTTTCTCTTCTAGCAAATACTGCCCAGCCGGCTGTATGACACCATTTGGGGAAATTTCGGGAACTGTTCCTCACGGATACAGAGATGTATGTATAAGGCTAGTTTGTGCGCAAGGCCCTTCGCTACCCATAAGTTATTAGGAAGTTATTACGTGGTGGTGACCAGAATGAAAGTTTGAATATATCTTAGTTTGAAATGCAGTTTTCTGTTGTTGATCTTCAGTATTTTACTTTTGTGTAAGGTGCTGTTTCTAAGGTTACTATTAAATTATACTAGTAATTACAACAAGCAGTAAATCCTGTCACTAGTGCGATAGAAATTATAGATTAATATCACTAAACTGACCTAGAAAATATATTGATTACTGAGATTGTAATATATTTCTAGGTGTACCAAGCAATATGAATTCAGTTCCAGCTGATTATGTAATAGTCTCTGCCTTGGCTGAAAAATCATAGTTTGTTTTATTATGGCTTTCTGTACCCAGCCAGTGCAGCTACATGGATCAGCTTCCATTAAGGCCCAAATTGTACCCTGTAATGCCCTCAGTAGCGAATACCTTTCCTGAGCAACTGATTTGTAATAGTATGATTTGCCATGTAGTCACTATAGGTTTAGTTATTGTAGCCCCATAAAAATTACATGAAGAGACATTTTCTACTTGTATCCTCATGCATATTACTTACATTGGACATGGTGAGAAGTTTGTTGTTTGGGGTGCAAGGTTTGGAATAAGCTTGTCATTGTATTGAATGTTTTATCAGGGCACAAACAATATTCTTTAAGAGTCTGTTAAAGTGGGCTGCAAATAATAATAATAATTATAAGTGTTATTGCATGCTCTGTTAGCCAGTTAAAAAATGTTTGTTTGTGCTATTTTATGAACATTTTGTTAATAGTTGGATTTTATGATATCTAGAAAAGACCTATCATTTTTACCTCCAGGCCTAAGAGTGCCATTAAAGCAATTCTGCTTATTGCCTTTCAAACAAAAGACAATTATACAGTATAGGGGTTTAATAGTCTGTTACATCATAGGGAATTTCTGTGTAGGTGTGTAAACCATAAAACTGTGTGATTTAGCCTGTATGAAACAGTAAAACTTAAACAAAACTCTTCTCCCCCCACCCCCTTCATTCTTTACAGTCCTCCTCGCTTTGTATGGCTGGGGTACACGCTGGAGTGGTCTCCAACATACTTGGTGGACAAATCAGTGTTGTTATCAGCAAGGGCATACCATATTATGAGAGCTCCTTAGCAAACAATGTTACATCTAAAGTGTAAGTATTCCTCTCTTGTTTATTTCAGCTTCTCAGACCATAATGGGGTCATGGGCATTGAAAGATCAATTTGTTAAAAACTAAAAAACACTTTAACACAAGCAGTAGCATGAGATGATGAGGGATTTTAAGTTGAAATGTTATTTACAGCTTGGGTACCCGCTTAACAGCCTCAGGGCAAAATAGGAGCTTATGTTACTTTTGGAACATGTCATCATTTCCTATAAACCACAATATGTATGATATTTATTTAAAAAGTTAGATTTAGGTTGCATGCATTCTGTATTTTATCTGGTAAATATTTGTTAAACAAAAAATACTACAGTTTCGATTGAAGGTTTCCATAACTACTATTATATTATATACTGTATTTGCCGGTGTATAAGACTTTTTCACCCCCAAAACTCATCTGAAAAGTTGGGGGGTCTTCTTATATGCCGGCTGTCCCTCTCCTTACCTCCTACGTTGCCGGCTGTCTGCTGTGCTGTAAAGCTGAGCTGACAGCCGGCAACGGAGGAGGGTCTCTCCAGCACTGATTATGCTTCCTGTGAGTGACGTGAAGCTTAATCAGTGCTGAGGAGAGGAATCGCTATAGCACAGACAGCCGGCAACTTTGCT
>WMED01020663.1:0-12110 GCA_019650415.1 Pipa parva
TCCGCGTGCAGGACATCAGCGAGCACATATCAGTCAGTGCGAAGTGAGGCGAGGACTCCAAAACCTTAAAGTTGAGCCTCTCCCAGCCGGACGGCACTCTGAAAAAAAAAATGCTAGGGGCGCCCCCCTAGGCAGGCGGCGCTCCTAGCATTTGCCTACTCTGCCTAATGGCAGAGCCGGCACTGTTGGTAAGTATTAAACCCCCCACTTAAGAATAACCTCTAGAGACTAACAAGCCTTGAGTTGTTTTTTAGTATTACCTTAGGAAGGCAGGATCCCAAAATGTCACACTCGCCTTACCACCTCCCATTTTTAGCATTGCAGACTACATTAACTTTTACACTACCAATTAATATGCAATAAAACTATATTATGATGAGTCTTGCTTTATAGGTATTGCATAGAAGTCTGCTTATAAAAGGGATAATGTATTAAAGTTTTGGATTATTTTACAAGCAATGTTGAGGTCTTCTTTTTAATATAACAAATCCATTTCTTTGCAAAAAGCATTTCTTCTGCAGACACAATGGGGTAAATATATCAAAGTTAAAAAAAAAAGTTTTTTTGATGGCCTAATGCTGGAGAAAAAGTGTTTATTTTATTATGCCGATATCACCTATTTAAAAAATGCTGTTTTCACCATGTGGAAAATCACTTTTGTACTTGTTTTTTTTACATCCTCCTATATAGGATAAAACTAAAAGAACTGCCACTCTGTGCATAACTAAATAAATGTGCACCAAAATCACTTTGAAAATTGTCCACATGATGGCAGTGTTAAGTAAGAATTAGTGCAATGCTATAATTAGATAGGCGCATGTGACCCACTCCAGAAGAAAAGGAAATGATCTGCAAGCTTAGTGTTGCCAATTTAACGACTTTGTTGCTATATTTAGCGATTACCCCCCCTAGCAACTTTTTTTTTTAAAAAACGACTAGCGACAAATCTAGCGACTTTCTCTGGTGTAATGTAATGTAACAGCAAATCTGCGACCGCAACAATTCACCCATTGTAAAGTTGTGACTGCAACAATTTCCATTGTATTGTCATGACTGCAACAATATTCGCATTATAAAGACGTGTGACATGCAAGTTTCCAATTATGAAAATTGGGCTATGATGTCATATAGTGACTTCTAGCGACAGCCAATAGCTACTTTCTTCACTGAGGAGTTGGCAACACTGTGCAAACTGTGCAGTATGAAACATTGGGAGCCCTGTGAATGACATCCCACCCACTGGGTTTTAGAGCATCAAACAAGCTGACAATTTCACAGAACACTGTAATTAGCTAGAATGTTACAACTAGTGTTTCTAATAAAATAACATATACAGCAAACTGCACAACAGAATGTGCAGGGTTTTACAGCAACATATTCATAAGACTGGGGGGAGAGGGGTGCTGGGTGCAGGTGTCAGCTGGTCACTGCACATATTGAGTAAAGTCAGCATTTTATTTAAAAATTCAAGTGCATTTGCCTAAATTGCAATAGATAAAAAATGGAATGATAGTGAACTGATTGCATTTATTTGTGTGTGTCTCAGACAGTTTAGATGAACTATTAACCATGATATAATTTGTAACACTACTTTATACCCATCAGTGGCAGATTTCCTTATAGACGTAAAAGGCCCTTCTCTATATTGGCTCAGGCAGAATCACACTTCTTCCCTAGTCAGGGGCATAGGTGGGGGAATGCAGGAGATAAAGAAGTATTTTAAATATTTTAATTCATGTTGAACCTGGCATTTGTGATTTCATGACATTATGGGTGAAATTTAGTAAAGTGTAAAATACTTTTTTTTTTTTTTTACCATTTTGCTTATTTTTTGCCTGAAAAAAAGCTCAGTGCAGCGGCTCAGTGGTTAGCACTGCTGCCCTGCAGCACTGGGCCTTGGGTTTAAAGGAGAACTGAAGGTCTAAAACAAGATAGAGTTATTAAAAACCTTACCAGTTATAGGGGGTAATTCACCAAAGAGCGAACTTACCCTGCGATCGTTTGCTTCAGTACGCGTATCCTGTTATACGCTTGCTGCACGCGGACATCAACGAACGCTTTAAAGGGATTCCAGTCTTGCAAGGCGTCTCGAGTAGAGCCGCGCGAGCTTCGCCGAGACTGGAATCCCTTTAAAGCGTTGATGTCTGCATGCAGGGTAAGTTCAATCTTTGGTGAATTACCCCCTTACAGTGTTGATTCGCTACAGTCACAGCATGAGCTGTGCTGTAATTAGCCAACACCTGATGATTCTTCACAGCACTGAGAAGCCAGTGCAAAGCTCCTCCCAAATTGTTTTTACAATAATAACCACACTAGGCTGCTAAGAGTGTGGAAGGTTTCATTAAGTACCAGCTACTGTTTATTTTTATACACACTTAGGACCCTTACCCCATTTGCATAGAACAATAGTAAAATGTAAAACATAGCTCAAATAAAAAAAAACAAATCAATGCATATTTATCATTGTTACTGTACAGTCTAAATCAGAGGTCCCCAAAATATTTACACAGGGGGCCAGTTCACTGTCCCTCAGACCGTTGGAGGGCTGGACTATAAAAAAAACAAACTATGAACTGCTGCTTGCTCCACAACCCCCACTCCCACACTGTGCTGCTTGCATAATCCCCCTCCCATACTGTGCTGTTTAACTGCCTCCCTACTCCACGTTCTCTGAAGGGGGGGTGCTATCCTGGTGCTTTCCCCCCCCCCCCCTCTTTCCCTGTCCCTACCTCTTTCCCTGATCAGCTCCATCTGCTGTAGAGATTAGTGTTATAGTGCTCCTCACTCCCCCACCCACCACTTCCTGATCACGTGTAGTTACATCATTGGTGTGCGCCGGGGAAGGGAGTGAGGAGCGCTGTAACACTAATCTTTACAGCAGACAGAGCCGGGCTGGGGACGAGGTAGGTAGGAGTAGGGAAAAGGAGGGGGGTGAGCACCAAGATTGCGACCCCCTCCTGCAGTGCCCTAGGCAGCTGCCTACCCCTAGTCCCGGCCCTGGCGACAGGGGTCAGGTAAATGGCCTCAGGGGGCTGGATGCGGCCCGCGGGCCATGGTTTGGGGACCCCTGGTCTAAATGGTCCTCTAACAAAGAACCCCTCTGGTGTAGTTGTATGTAGAGATATCATTCATTCTGTAATTTGGGCATGATTGTATCATTTGAGTCACAGTGGGAACACTTTTACAATTCCATCCTGTCAACAGGCCTAGAGTAAGAGGTTACAGCAGTAAAGACCACCATACAGGCATGAGGTCAGAGCTGGTAGCAGAAAAACAAAATCTAAGTAACAAGCCAAAGGTACAATGAAGATCTGGAAACAAGGTCAAAGGACAGGAGCAGGAAGCAAATAGTCCAAGAGAGTAAACAGGGTGGAGCCAGAAGTCAAGTAATGCACCCAGGAGCTCATAAAGATGAGTCCTACAAATGGGCATTAGAAAGACGAATGGATGTGGATGTAGTCTGGGATGTGGTTAATGGAATTGTCAGTGAATGTTCAGTAAAAAGACGAGAAGACCTGACACCGGTGCTACATTCAGGATCTTGGCCCTCCCAGGGAAAATGATTCCAAAAACCCAGAACCACTCGCAAACTGCAATGTTCTCAAAAACACCAGAGATATCATAGTATTGCTACAGAAATCAGCAAAGGGTACTTACAATAATAATCCAGTTGCATTATACATTAATTGGAAACCCATCAGGTGTAACCAGTTTCATTGCCCATTACTATCCTCCGTTGTCACCAGATGCCAACACAAAAGTTGGTTTTAATTGCTCCATCTATAAATAAATCCATTGTGGGGCTGAGTCAAGGGCCTACCCTTGTATGACCAAAGGATCCACACAGACTTTATAGAAGACTGCCTGCCAAATATATTTCAATATATGTTAGCAGTGAAACTGTGCTAAAAATGCACAAAAGAACAACTAGTGTAAACTGCTTTTTGTTTTTCTCCCCCTTAGCTAGACATTATTCCACAATGTGATTTGTAGCCCTATTTGTATGTATGTATAATTTTATTTATAAAGCGCTATTTAATTCCTCTTGAGATTATCAGCAGGCTAGATTTAATAAAGATATCATAAAGTGCAACTGACAGAGGGACTCCCTGCCTTTCTGCTGGGCTCATATACTGAATCAAGGATAGAAACTGTGAAAACAGAGCTAGTTCCCATAATGCAAAACCAGTAAGCGTTAGTTCCCCATAATGCACCACCAGTAAGCGTTAGTTCCCCATAATGCACCACCAGTAAGCGTTAGTTCCCCATAATGCACCACCAGTAAGATAAAAGGAAATGGCAGAGTCACAAGATTTCCAAAGGAAGTTTAGTCATGACATATATAATATTACACGACGGACGAGCAGCAATTTGATGAAACCACAAACTGTGTTTGCAAGCGAAGGAAGCTTTTATTTATAGATTGGCCTTACTTGCAGGTGCTGTTATGTAATTCTGAGCTGCTATTTTTAATTTGAAAGAAACTGTGTGATAAACTGGAGAAGAATGAGACTGAAACAGAGAAATGGGATAATCATCTCTTGTACGTGACGTCTGTACACAAGGGCCTTCCTGAAAGAATTCCATTATTGCAGAGCGCGCTAAGTCCAGTCATTTCCTCCCCAGTTGTCTCACAAAATGGGGAAAGAGGAAATGTAATGGTGTTGTACAGCATTGTACAGCATTGTACAGCGTTGTACAGCATTGTACAGCGTTGTACAGCATTGTACAGCATTGTACAGCGTTGTACAACGTTGTACAGCGTTGTACAGCATTGTACAGCATTGTACAGCATTGTACAGCATTGTACAGCGTTGTACAGCATTGTACAGCGTTGTACAGCGTTGTACAGCGTTGTACAGCGTTGTACAGCATTGTACAGCATTGTACAACGTTGTACAGCGTTGTACAGCATTGTACAGCATTGTACAGCGTTGTACAGCATTGTACAGCATTGTACAGCGTTGTACAGCGTTGTACAGCATTGTACAGCATTGTACAGCGTGCACACTAAACACAAATGCCAGCTTTTTTGCGGCCCTTTCTTTGTATTTTTTTCATACTTGTCTAATAAGATCTTTATAAAGGGCTTTGGGTTGAAAGGGGAAGTGAAAGCAATTGTTTTATTTCAATATTTATATAAAAACAAATGTTTTCTTCGTTGTTTTAATATAAATATTGAATTACGAAAAAAAAAACATTTTATGTCCCATTTCAACCCAAAGGTGACATTGGGAAAATAATTTTTTTAAGACCAGATGCAACGGATTGTATTAAACATACAATGCTTTTAAAATAACGGTAACACCAAAAGCTGAAAATACCTTAAATGCATTCATAGTTACTATATATTCAGTCCGTGCATCCAAAAATTCAAATATATAGAAAGTAAGATATTTAGCTATTTAGTTTTAGAAATCAGACTTTAGGGCACACTTTCTGTATACTCTTTGGGGGTAATTCACGATCCTCCGAAGTGAGGTGCGCAGTGTTCGCCTCATTTCGGAATGACTGAGATGCGCTCGCTGATGTCCTGCACGCGGGCATCAGCGAGTGCATTAAAGGGATTCCAGTCTCGGCGAGAGCATAAGAGTTGCCTCACCGAGAATGGAATCCCTTTAATGCGCTCGCTGATACCCGCGTGCAGGAAATCAGCAAGCGCATCTCAGTCATTCCAAAGTGAGGCGAACACTCCGCACCTCATTTCGGAGGATCGTGAATTACCCCCTTTATGTAAAGCACCATAGAAAACAATGGGACTGGGTGAGGTCTGATAAACAACATGGCTGCTATTAGTAAAGATAATAGAGCGAAAACAATAAATTTAATTAATGTAACTTCACATAATTTTACATGTGCTGTATTTGAATAACTGCTATGCCAATCCAAAGTAGAAGATGAAGGTGGGGAATGGGGATTGTGCAGGGACTCTGTATACTGCTGATTTGTGTCCTTCCAAGGGTAGACTATATCCTGTGTGTACCTCTGGAGTCTCTGTCATATTTGCACTGCTTTCCAGCACTCGTCTCCTCTCAATTTATTCATAATAGTGCTATGTGCTAAGAGGATTTCATTAGCAGGTTCAGTGCTCTTATTGCTCTGTTTAAAGATCTTCAGTGCGGGGTTCTTGTTTCCCATGTTTCGTTGCCACCAGGATGGTAGGCCATGAGAAGACAATGCCAAGCTTACTGGGCAATAGACTGTTGGCATAGGCACATAATGTGTAATTTGTCACATATAGTACTTTTCCTTCTCCCTTTTTTGCTGTACTCATTATGCTATTTTCTGTATATTGCTGTATACAATGCTTATTGTATTGTAACTTTCTTACACTTCCAATTCGACATTAACATATATTGTTTTTGTGGGATTGTACTATACTATGTTAATATACTTTACTGTGCCTTTAATTTATAGTTTAATATATGTCTGAATACACCCCTTTCTTCCCCCTACCTCTGTGTGGTTACACTTGATTGAAAGGGTAGACTCAATGCATAATACGCTTGTGTGAAAAAAAAGAAAAATACACCGAGTGTATTTTTCTTTTGAACTTACCAGCGACAGGGTGAACGCCCCCTCGGCGTTCACATCACTTCCTGTGTGGTTGCATTTTGGGTGCAGCATATAATATGTCGGCCAAAATGCGACACAGCGTTCCGGACCCAGCTTATGCGCATTATACACTAGTGTGTCTGGAACTATGCAAGTACCATTGGCTTTCATTGAGCCGTATTGTTTTTTTTCACACTAGCATATTATGCACTGAGCATAATACGCTAGTATGAAACTAGCCTTAATCACCATTGCACTCTGCATGTCTTGCTCCACATGCAATGAAATATATGTTAGTCAAAAGAAGAGTCACCAGTTTTGATATAAAGTGAATGTAGCTAAGCCACGAGTTTATTAAGCCATAACATGTTTCAGGCCTGGTTGCAATTTATAAAATGTGCATTTACATTGTTAACAAGGTATAAATAGTCTCTGTGAAACCCAACTCCAAAAAAAGTCCACCAATAAAGTTTAAGTGAAGGGTAAGGACTGTCCCTTGATTCCAGGCCTCTGCCTCATTAAAGTCCATAGTTCAAAACACTCGGCACTGCCTAAAAGGCTAACTATAGGGTCAAGTCGAAGCATGTAAATAATTCAATAATGTACACCAAAACAATATATAATTAGATAAATAACAATTACCTTAAATTGCAGACTTAACTGCTATTCTATCTCTATCTATAGAGGTGGAAAAACTATATATATGAATTACATGAAAAAAGAATGTGAATTGTTAATAATCAGAAAAAAAAAGGTTTGACTGACCAGAATTCATTCAGGCCATATGGTTCTCAGCAGTTGAGTTTCTCAATCCATATATCTTACTTTTGTGACAAAAGTGTATTTAAATCACCTCCCCTTGATGTAATGTGGCTACCTCCAATACTTGCCACTTTAATTGGCTGACAATGTTTAAAGTGCACCTGTTACCTCAAAACTCTAAGGGGGGAATTCAGAAAGCTCCGAAGTGAGGTGCGTAGTGTTCGCCTCACTTCGGAGCTTGGTGAATTCCCCCCTAATACTAAATTAGGTACTACTAATGAAATAAACATTTTGTAAATATATCTGTATTTAAAAAAATGTACCTTTATACAGCGTTTCTCTCTGTCATCTTCCCTGTCAGCCCGACTTTCTTTCAAGTGTTGGGTGGGGATAAATAATGAATGACAAGCATTAGTTTTGAGGTGACAGGTGCACTTTAAGCAAAATGTCTAGAAACCATAGGCAAAAACCAAGAGACAGTCCTTACCTTTCACTGGGACTTTATTGTGGACTTTTTTTGGGGGTGGGCTTCATAGAGACTATTTATACCTTTTTAACAATGTAAATGCATATTTGATAAAGGGCAACCAAGCCAGAAATCTGTATTGGCTTAATAAACTCATGGTTAAGCTACATTCACTTTAGGTCATTGCTAGAGACTCTACTTTTGACTACATAGGCTGTTATTTTATATGTTGGCGTGTATCCTTAATGTTGTCACTCTTGATAAAGGTTCTGTGCAGCCCAAAACATGTCGTGGCTGGAATAAAGTTTTGTGGAAGTTTTCATTTTCTGCTCCTTCTTCCAACCCTACTAATATTAAACATTGTTTGCTGAAGTAGAGATATGAAGACCTAATATAGCACAATTAACTTGTTCCTTATTTATTATATTCTATTATTGTGTTTCTGTTTAGTTTTCCAGTTATTACACCTTGAATTTTCAGCACAAGTAGAATCTCTACTGCAACTGATTAAAACTGGTCTTAAAAAAAAGATATATACTGTATATGTCATTATAAGCAAAACATTTGCTTGAAAATAGTTTGCATTTTCTTTAGGTTACATTAGAGGGCAATACATCCTCTCCAACTAGTTAGGAAGTAATAGTAGTATAACTATATAACTGCCATTTCAGCAGTCAGTATACTTATAGTAAGCTTTTCAGAGAACCTTTCTTCTTTTGTAACAGACAATAATGGAATCGTAAAATTATTTGTAAGAGGTGCACCTCAGTTTCTGCTTTGAATAGATAGAATCCCATTTTGGCTTCTTCTACCTTGTGTCTGAGGGGTTTATTCACCAAGGTGCGAATTCGACTGTTGAATTCACAAACAGCGGATTCCCATAGCAAATCCGCAACAATTTCCCCATTGTAAAGTTGCGACAATTTTTTAAAGTTAAGACTGCAACAATTTTCCCAGAATAAAGTCAAGACTGCGACAATATTCCCATTATAAAGACGCAACTGCGACAGTAGCAGCCTTTTGTGACTATCTTTATCTGGCGAATTCGCACCTATACGCAACAATTCGGACTTTAGTGAATAACCCCTGTGAGTTCACCATACTTAGTAGTATCTGTCCAGTAAAAGCTAAACATAGCTGTTTTTATTCCAAAGAAATCCTTACAAAACTGATACAGTCTTTAAAGGGGAAGTAAAGGCCTTTATTTTGCTATTTATTTTATTATTATTATTATTATTATTATTATTATTATTATTAATTTTTCAATATTTATCCAAAAAAACACAATTATTTAGTTTCCTGTCATTTTTTTTTTTAGTTTTCTAGTTAATAACTCCTGAATTTAATGGCTGCACCCTAAAATTTCTAATAGGCAGCAAGCACAGAATTAAAAACTGTATAGCTTGCATTAATGACATACAGCAGGTTGCAACAACTGTGGGTAAAGATTTCTCCAGGAGGTAATAATTTCAGCATAACAATCATACAAAAGGTAATTGTTGGAAAACTACGATACATTATAACAATATATAGGGAAAATGTTTGAAATATCAAAAAATAAAACTACCCTTTTAAATGTATAAAAACTCTAGTTAAAGGAACACTTATTTACACAGTATTATAAAAAGCTAGTGTGAACCCAGCTTAAATGTCTCCCTATGCCTTATCTACTGTATATTGTTTTGGAACCTTTTAAACATACCATGAAGTGATAATAAAATTAGAACACATTTATGTAAAGGGCACTAACAGGAGTGTTACAGGGGCTACTACTGTGGAGGGTCCATCAGCTAGGCCAGTGGTTGGCAAAGTTCGGCTCGCGAGCCACATGCGGCTCTTTAACTGCCTTGTTGTGGCTCGGGCCGCACTGCCAAAGCCACGCCCAAGCCCCGCCCACGACCGCCGACGGCTCTTCTGATTGGCTGTCGGTGGTCATGGGGTCGGGAGAGGGCACGCCTCCCTCCTCCAGCGGCTTAGAAGATGGTTATCGCCGCCGGAGGAGGGAGTGAAATGGCTCCCTCCTGAAAAAAGTTTGCCGACCCCTGAGCTAGGCAAACAGGAGGGACTCAGCTAGATAGTCAAATGTAGGTTTGTGAATAATGACAACTGAAGATTATGGCTTACTGGCTACTGATCCGTGGACAGTTTGCAGTGTAACTAGGATCTGTATAAACTTGCTGAGGGCCCCATTTATCAGGTTGCAGGGGAGGTCCCATGATTTCGGATGGCAACCTTTATTAAGCCTTTTTGGCTTTTTTCAAGTTTAATCGGGAGAATGATTTGAAGTTTCTCCCGGTAAGTATCGCAAGATTTGCATCATGCGATACTTGCCGTGACAAACTTTTTAAAATTAAATATATCCATGGAAAGGTAGCTATATAGTATAGCTACCTTTCCATGGATATATTTAATTTAAAAAGTTTGTCACAACAGGTATTGCACAAATCAAATCTCGCAATATTTATTGGGAGAAACTTCAAATCATTCTACCGAGTTATTAAACTCGGAAAAGTGCAAACGGCTTTTCCGAGTTTAATAAATTTTGCCCTAAAGACTTTAAATTTGTTACAAATTGTGTATCCTTTAGTACTGCTTTGACCTGATGAAGAGGGAATATCTCTGTAAAGCTTGTCTTAAAGGAGAACTAAAGCCAAAAAACAAAATAACATATAAAAAAAACTTACCTGGCACTAGACGAGAAGTCTTTACTTTGATTGGCAATCGAGTTGCTTACCTTTAACAAGGACGACAGTTTCGCTATTGCTATAGCTATGAAGCTGTGCTCCATCTCCCCCTTCTGACCAGCATTGGTAGTGCAAAGAGGCGTCAACATCATCACGCCTGCTTCAGGCATGCGCTGTGATGATTTTGACGCTCAATTCCTCAAATTTCCTCCCATTTTGGTTAATCACTCTCTTTTTACTCAGATTCTCCATGCGCTTGGTGTTCGTAATTAAGCTGCATCTTGACTTGTCTTTCTAATTGCTCCTTCTTTGTATCCCACACTAATGACACCTCCTCCCCTATTCCACTTAGGGTGGGGGTGCCTCAAAACTCTGTCCTTGGTCCCCTTCTGTTCTCCCTGTACACTCTTTCCCTGGGTGATATCATCAGCTCATTTGATCTTGAATACCACCAGTATGCAGATGACACCTACATTTACTTATCCACCCCTGCGCTAACACCTGAAATGAAGACTTAAATCTCTAGATGTCTCCTCTTGGATGGCCTGGTGCCATCTCAAACTAAATCTTGCTAAAACAGAACTAATTACTTTCCCACCTAAACCTGGTCCTACGCCCTCCTTTTCCATTTCAGTTGATTATGTGATCATGAACCCTGTTACTTCTGAACATTGTCTTGGGGTGAATTTGACTCCTACCTTCACTAAGCACATTGCTACTACTACTAAAAACTGTAATTTTTTCCTTCGTAACATTGCTGTCCCTTTCTCTCTCAGGCCACTACCACACCCTCATGTATGCCCTCATCTTAACCCACTTGGAATATTGAAATGCCCTTCTAACTGGCCTTCCAAGTTTCCATCTTTGCCCACTCCAGTCTATTCTAAATTCTGCTACTAGAATGCTCTTCCAGTCTCCCTTCCAACTCCTGTCTGCTCCTTGGTTTCCAGTTAAAAAACATTATTTATAGTGTCCTACTTTTGACATTCAAAGCACTTCACTCTGATGCCCCTTCCCACATATCTTCCCTTGTGTACCCATATACACCTAGCCGTCAACTCCGTTCTTCACAAGGCATGGAACTACTCATTAACACCGCCTATTCTCATCTTAAAATCTACTTCCTTGCTGCCCCTTATTTCTGCAATTCATTATACCTCCGCCAAGAGAAATCTATTAACTTTTTCAAAACTAAACTGAAGACTTACATCTTGGAGCACTAGCTCTGGTTTTCATGACTATATTGTATCCTTAAGCAGACATTTATTCTATTTTGTATTCTTTTTAATAGCAATTATAGGCAATTGAACTGATACTTTATGTTACAGCACTTGTTACTCTCCTATCTGTTTATGTAAGCCTTCCTCCTATTTAGATTGTAAGCTCTGTGGAGCAGGGACCTCCCTCCTCTTGTTTCAACCATGGCCTGGCACTTAGAGTGTTGTAGTTTCTTGATTATATGTTTGTCATTTATTTCACTTTTTCTTTGTTAAGTACTTTCTCATGTTTGTATTATGATTGTATTGTTGGACTGTACGGTGCTGCATAACCTAGTGGCGCTATATAAATAAAAAATATGCATTCATACATACAGTGATACCTCGGTTCTCGAACATAATTCGTTCCGGGAGAACGGTCGAGAA
>WMED01020664.1:0-12110 GCA_019650415.1 Pipa parva
ATTTGCGAAGTGAGCCGAAGGCTTCGGAGCTCACTTCGCTGGATGGTGAATTCCCCCCTGTGCATGAATCACCTATGAATTTTTACTGTTATAGCTCTTCATTCCTTCCTTTATACTCTCACTTACGGTTACTCACCAAGCTCTTAGAAAATGAACTATCTGCATTAATATATAGGATCCACATTGCTGTTTATAATATCCAAAATTCACCACATATTGTAAAAATAAATAATGGTTGTGATTTTGTTTGCTTAGTGTGTACATTAAAATGAAACCCACATTGAATAAAAGAGTTGCAATTCTAAGAATGGCTGCACAGAATATCCTAATCTCATTACAGCTTTCAGGTCCCACAAACACCTAGGCCTGAGGTGGTGGGGAGGGAAACTTTACTGTCAAAAGAGAGCCATTGTACCCCCTCTTCCACTAAAGAAAAATAGTCCGGAGCCACAACACATAGCTCGGCTTGTAAACTTTTAAAAGTTTTATTTATTTATTTCATTTTTTAATTTTAATTAAAAAAAATATAAGAAAAAAAAATGAAATAATATATAAAATAATACGGAAATAAGAATTAAAGTGATAAATAAGCGTTATTCTTATTTTTCTTGTTTTCAGTCAAGGCTAAAGGAGACTGAGGAGCCGCAGGCTGC
This sequence comes from Pipa parva, assembly GCA_019650415.1. Lineage (NCBI taxonomy): Eukaryota > Metazoa > Chordata > Amphibia > Anura > Pipidae > Pipa > Pipa parva. The sequence continues at coordinate 654 of WMED01020664.1, forward strand.
CTACCCCTGAGCTAGGCTTAGCGCATACACTGCCTCAGTCTGACCCACATTCTCCATCTTTCTCTTTCTGTTACTTGGGTTCCTAAACACTAGTTTAGTTTTCCTGCTTTGTTTCCTCCCTTATTTTATTTTTCCATTGTATACTAAATTCTGATTATTTATTTTATTAATGAAAGGCTGCTAATATTATACTAATCTTTCCCCACTGGCTGTAAGTCAAGCATCATCACATCACCCAGTAAGGAGTGGGCTACCCACATTGTAGTATTATTAACAAAGATAAGCTTGCTTTTTACTTGCTACTGACTATTGTGATGTGAGAATATAGAACTGGACAGTCATTCTGAGCAATTAAAATCCCATAGAACTAATCATGTATATCTGAATGTATGTGGAGTAATTGGCCAACCAGTGTCTGGGTGTTTGCTGCACAGGTTGAACAATAGAGTGGCAGATTGTGATGGGTCAATTTGAGATAGTAGCCCAGGGCCCCCCGGTGGGACCCATGCTAGTTTTCCCAGAATTATACATGTGACGATATTTCTGTGCCTTGAAGCCAGCAAGCTGTAACCTCTGTCCCATCCTACAGAAACTGCTTACACCCCTAAATGCAATTCAGCCCAACCCGCTTGTCCTTCCAACTGACATGGCCTGCTACCTAGCGCACTGTTTCCATGGCAATAGGTGCTAAATAATGATGCTAGCTTTGGACTCCCCCTCTCTGATCACATCAGTCTGTCCCCTTGGCGATAACATTGAAACAGTCCAGGGCCCAAGTGTATGCAGTTTGTCAATCCCAGTGAGTTGGTCATTAAATCAGATTGGCTAACAAGACTGCAATATGTATATGGCCAGGGTACCCAGGTCACTTTGGCCGGACACAATCCTGAAATAAACATAAAGATGACAAAGTGCAGTTTAACTCCATTACCTTTCTATAGCCTTAGTTGTTGTGTGCTCAGGCTGTGCATGCATGAGCATAACCCCAGCACCTCTGCTAAGTTTAAAGAATGCAGCCAGTCTAACTAGTCTAGGTGTGACTTCTGTTTTTACTGAAATAGTTGACTTGTCTCTCTCTGTAAATGTAGAGACTATGTTTAGCAATACATGAAACCTGCCACTTCTTTATTTTACACCAAGCCCCAAGCCAAAGATTTACTCTGACAATAGCCTCACATTGGACTTGCTAGGCACTCTGCTGGTGGATTTGTGCTGGACAGTCATGTGGAAGTCTTCGTAAAGTAGTTTATTTCATGAAAAAATGATGGAACTCCTAGGTGACCTTTAAAGTGCACCTTTCACCTCAAAACTAATTTAGGTTGTAATAATGAAATAAACATTTTGTAAATATATGTCTTTTTAAAAATGTACCTTTAAACAGCATTTCTCTCTGTCATCTTCCCTGTCAGCCTGACTTTTCTTTCCTGAGTTGGGTGGGAGGGGCTAAATGATTGACATTATAGTTCCTCCAATCAGATCCCTTAAATCGCGATCTAGCAGGGATCTGATTTAAGGAGCTATAATGTCAATCACCATTTAGCCCCGCCTACCTGACACTCGGGAAAGAAAAGGCAGGCTGACAGGGAAGATGACGGAGAGAAATGTTGTTTAAATATTTTACTTTTAATACATACCGTATATATTTACAAAACTTTTATTTTATTAGTACAACCTACATTAGTATTAGTTTTGAGGTGGCAGGTGCTCTTCAATATCCCTATAAATTACAGGAGGGGCAACAGTATCCTTTTAAACATACAAGGCTGTTTTGGAAACCATACTTTTAGCACTTTATAGGCTAAAACAGTTGTACCAGATGGGCTGTGTATTAATGAGACTATATTCTATATGTAAATATATACACATATAAAATATGGTCCCATTATTACACAGCCTAGCACAGCTAAGAAGGTCAGTTGAACCAGGACAGACATGATTACTGAACTTGTAAAATGTATCATTGTGCAAAAACGGTGTCTATTGTTTGATAAGCAATCGCCCAAAGCTATTAAACTTGCAGGAGCAATTATAGTTTTTTCTTTTTTAAATGGGCAAATTAGACAATGTCTGGGTTCCTTTAAGAGAAGAGTTAATGTGAAAGCAGTGAACATAATTCTACAGAACAAAAAACACTGTGGGTTGGGAGGAGCTTAGGGAATGTGTGTAAATATGTTTATTTTTATGTTGGGAAACTCAGGGAATGTAGATCATGTTATATAGTAGCCTATGATTTCCTAACTCCCCGAGCTTGGCTTAAAAGGGACTAGAATTGGCTCTTGTCTTCTACATTTCCTCCATTCACTAACCCATGATTATTAGCCCCTACTTACTCAGATTGTGGTTGTCTTTCTTCTGCCGTTCCTTAATAAATGCCTTGGTTTCATGGTCTGCAAATATAACAGTCAAATGAGCACAGGATGCAAGACCAAAATGTCCAACTACAGTTACTACAACTTTATAAAATATGCACTGGGCTGGTGTACAAATGCATGTAAAAGGCAATACTGATATCTGTACCAGCTGCATCTGCTAACCTGTATATTCCTTCTTTATGTTGGGTAGATCTGCCGGGCAGGAGTTGCTGACTGTTACTGCTGGAGCAGTCATTCCTGGAGTGCAGTAAACGTCTAGGAGATTACCAGCCACAGGAAGCTGTAAGTAGAATGTGTATGGTATTGCATTAGGTAGAGACACGGGGGGGTCATTCATTAAAGGCCGAATTTGCCTTGCATAGTGACTCCGCGTCTGTTCATGTCAATACGATTAGGAAGTCACGAATTCACTTCTCCTTATTCATGAAGCAGCGGACAGCAACAGACACAGTCACATGCGTTGTTCGGTGTAGTCAGTCGCACAATAGTAGGCTGAGAAGTCATGCGGAGTGAGGAGAATTCCTCCAGCAAAGGGCAGTGACATCAGTCTCATCATATCTCACTAACTGTATATAAGTGAATAATACTTATTTTTATATGTCACCTTGTGCCTAGTTCATGTTTAGTAGTAGACTAATTTAGTTGCAGTCACCATTGTTACTTTTGAATGAATAGTCGCCTTATGCAACTCTGGAACCCTGCCATCAACCCCTCAATTCGCCACTCTGATCTGGCGGAGGCAAACAGGTGAATTCAGAGCAGTACTCCCTGCAGAATCCGCCCCCTCAACAGACTCTGGCACATACTGAATATCTGAATTATCTGCGCATGTGCACGCAAAGTGATGTGAAGAGCTCCATAAATCCACGACTGGAGTAAGCACCAGAATTGGTCAAGAATTTGTCACAACGTAGAGATTGTTGAATATGCGGAGTTGGAGAAGTCATGAAAGGACATGAATTTATGCGACTGTTTGGATATTAATGAATGACACGCTCAGTCAATACAATACAATATACTGCCCCATCACATATTGTGATCTGACTAGTACAAAGTTAATTGATTGACAAATTGGTCACACATACCCACATCTGAAAGACTACATTACAGCATTATGTTTGTGTCTCCACATCTTAGTATACTTACTGTGCTTGGTAAGTGTCCTCTCTCAACAAATCCCAACATATCATCATTGAAGCTGGATTCCAGGCTTATTATCTCATCAATGACATCATCAATCTAAAAATGAACAATAAACCAAATAATAAAAAAAGTCAATGTTTCCTTCTACTCCTTTCACACCTTATAAAATATTACTTTATCGCAATACACAGTCATTGGGATACATATCTCACTTTATTGCAATACTCAGACAGAGGGACACTTATCTCACTTTACTGCAAAACACAGACAAAGGGACACTTACATCTCACTTTACTGTAATACACAGACATTGGGACACATACTTCACTTTGCCATAATACACAGACATTTGGACACATATCTCACTTTACCAAAATATACAGACATTCGGTCACATATTTTACTTTACCATAATACACAGTCATTGGGACACATATCTCACTTTACTGTAGTACACAGATAATGGGACACATATCTCACTTTACTGTAATACACAAACTTTGGGACACATTCTCACTTTACCACAATACACAGATAATGGGACACATATCTCACTTTACTGTAATACACAAACATTGGGACACTTACATCTCACTTTACGGTAATACACAGAGATCATTACAGTGAGCTAAACAAATATAATAGCTCTCTCCAAGGTTTGAGTTAAAGGCTCGGTACCTGCAGCATCTTAAAGCACTGCTAACATATGAAAACTGTCATTTGGATTAGTGTGGCAGTTATTCCTATGCAGCACTTAGAAAAATGTCATCTTGAAAGTAGAATTCCTCATTCCTTATTGCTTTCTTTTGTTGCTCTCATTACTAATTGTTACCATGAAAGAGGACAAACCAACCCAAAGTAAAACAGGTCAGTCATTTAAATTCAAGGATACCATTTTCACTAGTACAATGTAGAAATAACCTCTATTCCAAACAAATAAGGTTTTCATTTGTTTTTACTGGTCCTTTAACCATTGTAAAGGTAGCTTGTATCATAAAGGGTAACTAAAACAGCATGTTTTGTAAAGGAGGATGGTTAGTTCTTCTAAATACATACTCTAACAAGTTGCAAAACATTTTTCCCATCACTATCCTCATTTATTGTCTTGTTTTCAGACATAAAGAGTCCCTGTATTGTTGAGGCTAGTATACTGTGAGTATGAGTAGAGGCTGCTCTAGAATGACCCATATTATATGTACTGTTGTGTTATCTCCTTCCTTATCACATTTCTGTCCCCTCCTCAAGGTTTAGGCTAGGTTCACACTAGTGTATTATGCTCAGCACACAATATGCTAGTGTGATAAAAAAAAAAAAACAAACAAAACACCGCTCAATGACAGCCAATACTACTTACCCAGTTCCGGTCACACTAGTGTATGACGCGCATACGCTGGGTCCAGAATGCTGTGCGTCACATTTTGCCCGGCGTATAATACACTGCACCCAAAATGCGACCACATAGGAAGTGCTGTGAACGCCGAGGGAGCGTTCACGCTGTCACTGGTTAGTGCAATAGAAAAATATGCTTGGCGTTGTGTGCCATGCACTTGTGTGAACCTAGCCTAAAAATTGCTTTGTGTACAATCGAAACAAAGTAATCTCTCATCAGTGGCTCTGACTTAGCGAACTGCTGATACGTTCTCTAGCAATGAATACAGAGAGGTGATTTAATTAAGCTTAAAGTTCCATAAGTATTCCTATGGTTAGTATTCCTACAATGTCCTTAGAATAACATTAACCTTTCATTCATAGTCTTGATTTGTATTTGTTTTAGTCATTTTTTTTTTATTTGCTGAGTCATCAAACACCCACACTCGTTTTATGGAACTTTATATGATACATGTTGCAACCAGGAATACGAGGAACAACACAAAATCATACAAAGAAGTTCCATACTAACCCAAATGGCACTTTCCCTGGTGCCCTTTTAACCTGGGCCTGTCTCCTCAAAACTCAAATACTAAATTAGTTTCTAATAATGAAATTAAAAAAAAAAAAAATACTGTATATGTATTAAAAAATATACCTTAATACAGTGTTTCTCACTGTCATTTTCCCTGTCAGCCTGACTTTTCTTTCCTGAGTCGGGTTGGGCAGGGCTAAAAGGGTGACTGACATTAAAGTTCCTCCAATCAGATCCCTTAAATCACAATCTCTGTTTATTTTATTAGTAGAACCTAATTTCATATTCGGATTTTGAGGACACAGGTCCACTTTAATGCAGTAATATCTGTGTCCTTTGAAATTGTATGTTAAGCCTTTTCTAACTAAGAAGTATTTTTAAAAAATCAAATGTTGTCAGTGATTATTTTCACAAAAGGGAGTGGCCAGTCAGTGGGTGTGGCCTAAGGAGACAAACATTCTGTGCTTATGGACTCCTAAGATGTAAATGGGGCACTGATTGTAAAGGTTTGTGTACCTGTAAAAAATAGCCCATACTCCACTATTACCCACCTCCTTCTCTGAGTTAGAGCCAATTTTCAGCATAGCCAGTGGGCTGTTTGGGGCACTGCCGGCTGAGGGGTGAAGCGATGGCTCAGCCTGTGGGGAGGTGGTAGGAATAGTATTGCCAGGGGCAGATGCAGGAATTGGCAATTTGGTGCCCAGTGTGGAGGACAAATACTGTTTAACCTGCTGCCTCTGGGACTGCTGGATGTGGTACTTGGTTGGATTTTCAAGATGAGTTTGCACCTGTAAGAGAAATATAAATTACGGTTTGCCGGTCATCTACTCTGCTGTACATGTAAATTTATTTACCGTAAGCGATTCTGAACAGAACAGAAAATAGTAGTGTAGTTTATTGGGTTTGTGTGTATTTTGTACAAAATATACAATCACTGCATTGTCTGGTGATGTTATATACATAGGGCCTCATTGTCAAAAGGGCGAATTCACCTGTTGAAATAACCTCGCTACAATTCAAGTCGCATTGCCAAAATAGTCATGAATTCACTTCTCAGCATTGACTAAGGGGCTAATTCACCATTGTGTGTAGTGAGCTGCGAAGCCTTCGGCTCATTTCGCACATGGTGTTATGCACCTGCTGATGTCCTGCACGCGGACATCAGCGAGCGCATTAAAGGAATTTCAGTCTCGGCGAGAACACTCGAGTCTCCTCGCTGAGACTGAAATTCCTTTAATGCGCTCACTGATGTCCACGTGCAGGACATCAGCGGGCGCATAACACCATGTGCAAAGTGAGCTGAAATCTTTGCAGCTCACTATGCACAACGGTGAATTAACCCCTAAGTGACAGCTGGTCTTGTCGAACAAGCAGACACCGGCGATCACCGTCGGATGTGTAGTGTGGCATAGTCAGTCAGACAAGAGTAAAATGTGGAACCCTGCCATCAGACCCCTAATTCACCAGTCTGAAATAGCAATGTCAAACAGATGAATTTGGAGCAGTACACCTAGTCACATTCGCTCCTTCAACACACTCCTCCGCTTAGTCAATAGTAGAAGTACCTGTGCACGTGCACGCAAAATAATGCAAATTGCTCTGCAAGTTTGTGACTATCGCAGACACCTGAATTGGTCACGTATTCTCCACTTCGCAAAATTTGCTTAATAAGGGAACATGCGGAAGTAGCAAATAGGTGCAAATTTAGAGCTATACATGACTATTCAGACTTTTGACAATGAGGCCCATAATCTCTGGGCACCTGTTTTATTGCTCTGCGTGATATCTTCCTGTGTGATATCTAAGAAGATGGTGGAGTTACAATAGCTTTCTATGCAGGGCAACCTCAGCTGAGGCAACACTATAGCAGTTAGCATCCACACAGGTAAATACGAGTATGCAGGGAAGGAATATTGCATATAATATGTTACACTAAAAGCAGCTACACACAGCAACTAAAGGGCCATTATATGTATCCATAATACAGTCACACATTATTAAACACTATGTTAGGCTTTGCGCGATAACTAAAACCAAATGTACCTCTGTCTGTATATTTTATTACATCAGTTACTGTCTAATACAGTAATTCTCAACCTTTTTTTGCCGCGACCCTTTATCCGTGACTGTGACAATATTCACATAATCATATGGGAACCTTGCCGCGGTCTCAACTTTACTATAGATGTATTGTTATGACTTCACTATTGAAATATTATTGCGACTCTATTACAGAAAATATTGTCGCGGTTGCAACTTTAAGATTGTATCAAAAATCCGCAACAATCCCGAGGGGTGTTAGGTGACCCCTGGTAAATTGTCATTCGACCCCAAAAGGGGTTGTGACCCCCAGGTTGAGAACCACTGCTCTAGAGCTATGCAATACCTGCCTCCTGCAGCCCCACAATTCTGGTAAGTCTTAAAGGGGGTTATTCACTAAAGTCCCAATGATTGCATATAGGTGTGAATTCGCCAGCTAAAGACAGTCACAATAGACTGCTACTGTCACAGTCGTCTCTTTATAAAGAGAATATTGTCACAGTTGCAACTTTACTATGGAAATATTGTAGCAGTCACAACTTTAAAATTGTCACAGTTATGACTTTACAATGGGGAATTTGTCATGGTTGCGGATTTGCTATGGGAATCCACGGATTGAGTGTTCAACAGGTGAATTCACACCTTAGTGAATAACCTCCATAGTGTTTTGGTCTATGGGGGTGTGGGAGGTGGCAATGATGCAAGGAATTTAGAGGACCCTGATGCTGATCTTGCACTGGGGTCCCAAGGCATGTAGTTATTTTGTTGTCTGTTGGATGGGGGCAGGTCAGTAAATGGCGAGATATTTATTGCCTGTGGTACTGTACAAAGAAGAGGGTATAATTAATTAAATTTAAATTTAGTCCCATGGAAAGACTGCCCTCACAGCGTATTATATTAACTTCCATTTTAACGATAAGTTTGCTAAATGCACTGACCTTCAAGACCTCCAGTGGAACCTGTGCTGGAGTGGGTCGGTTAGGTGAGTTGACGCTGATTGCTGGCGTAACTGTCATGGTATTGCTGCGCTCTGCCAGGATTTGGGCTGCCTGTTGCTCCTGTTCCCTGCGTTCCTGTTCTTGGGTCTGTTCCCTCATCAGCTGCTGCCGAAGTAAGACCCGAGAGGACATGATGCCTGGTGTTTGGAGGTGTGCCGCTGGAGATTCACTGGATGTCTGGCTGCATGGGACAAACAGATAATCTCTTGGTGGGTGAGACATAGAGGAGCAAACTAAGTGTTCTTTCTTTATAAAAAGATACCACACGGTATTACACTCCTCAGTCTATTATAGGAAATAGTTACATATACAAGCAAATAATCAGTTATTGGATATTTAAAATGCAGGGAATGGGCTCCAATGATGTACCATTATAAGATACAAGAAGTGCTTGTAGGTGCATACGGGGTAAATTCAGGAAGCATGCTGTGTTATGGGATTCTACTAATAAGTCATCTGAAACAAATCATTCTTTCCAGAAAACAAAGAACTGATTGTTTAAAACAGGGTTTGGATGAAGCTGCATTTCTTATATACAGTGAAATATCCCTATTGTAAATACAAAGCACTTCCTTTACTAAATTCTATCAAATGACCTTGTGAGACATTACCGAGACATTACTCTTAAGAAACACTAAATATTGATCTTGCCATGTGTCTCATAATAATTAGAAGCCATAAAGCATGGCACAAATGTCATGCTTTAAAATACCTTAATGATCTGTTCTAACATCACTTAAATACATAAGGAACCACCTATACAAAGAACCATAAAAATATTGCAGGCACCTACACTGGAACAAAAGAAATATCTAAAGAACCTGTACTGGAACCAAAAAATATCTTAAGAACTTGTACTAGAACTAAAGATATAGATCATGGAAGTATACTTCACCAAAGATATTATCTAAAGAACCTGTACTGGAACCAAAGAAAAATCTCAAGAGCCTGTACTGGAACCAAAGAAATAATTCAGGAACACTGTACTGAAACCAAATAAATATCTAAAGAACCTGTACTGCAACCAAAGAAATAGCTCAAGAGCTTGTACTGGAACCAAAGAAATAATTCAGGAACCTGTACTGGAACCAAATAAATATCTAAAGAACCTGTACTGCAACCAAAGAAATATATCATAAACCTGTACTGGAACCAAAGAAATATCTAAATAACCTACACTGGAACCAAATAAATATCTCAAGATCCTGTACTTTAACCAAAGAAATATCTCAAGGACCTGTACTGGAACCAAATAAATATAACAGGGACCTATATTGGAACCAAATAAATATGTCAAGGACCTGTACTGGATCCAAAGAAATATCTCAGATACATGTTGAAGAACTAAAGAAATATATCATTAACCTATATTGAAACCAAAGAAATATCTAAAGAACCTCTACTGGAACCATGGAACCAAAGAAATATATCATGAACCTGTACTGGAACCAAATAAATATTTTAAAACCAGTTAAATCTATTAGGGACCTGTACTGCAACCAAAAACATATCTAGAGGACCTGTACTGCAACCAAATAAATATCTCAAGAACCTGTACCACAGCAAAATAAATAGATCCTGAACTTGTGCTGGAACCAACAAAATATCTCAGGAACCTGTACTGGAACTAAAGGAATATCTCAAGAACCTACACTGGAACCAAAGAAATATTTTAAAACCAATGAATCAGGGACCTGTACTGGAACCAAAAAACATATCTAGAGAACCTGTACTGGATCCAAAAACATATCTAGAGGACCTGTACTTGAAACCAAAAGAATATCTCAAGAACTTGGACTAGAACCAAAGATATATATCCTGAACGTGTACTAGAAACAAAGAAATATCTAAAGAACCTGTACTGGACCCAAAGAAATATCTAAATAACCTGTAATGGGACCAAAAAAATATCTCAGGGACCTGTACTAAACCCAAAGAAATATATCACAAACCTGTAGTGGACCCAAAGAGATATCTAGAGAACCTGTACTGGAACCAAAGAAGTATCTCAAGAACCTGTACTGGAACCAAAGAAGTATCTCAAGAACTTGTACTGGACCCAAAGAAATACAGTATATCAGGGACCTGTACTGGAACCAAAGAAATATCTCAGAAACATGTACTGGAACTAAAGAAATATATCATTAACCTATACTGGAACCAAATAAATATCTCAAGAACCTACAGAAATATAACCAAAAAAATATTTTAAAACCAATGAATCAGGGACCTGTGCTGGAACAAAAACATATCTAGAGGACCTGTACTTGAAACCAAAATAATATCTCAAGAAACTGTTCTTGAACCAAAGATATATATCATTAACATGTACTGGAAACAAAGAAATATCTAAATAACCTGTACTGGAACCAAAGAAATATCTCAGGGAATTTTACTGGAACCAAAGACATATCTCAGGAACCTGTACCAGCCAGATTTTTCAAAGACAGACTTGCAGACCACCACTGGGACCTGTAAACCACTAGAGGAGCCTGTTCCATTATCAGGACCAGTTATGTTTAGTCCATACAGGCTTATTAGCCCACAAGTCATTTTTTATATTACAGTATTTCGCAGTAAGTATATTCTGCTGGATCTTACCTTGCAGGAATAGGCTGACTCTTTAATTGGTAGAACTGATTCTCACTTGGCTGAATTGCAGTTTCCACATCAATGTCAGGTACAATTCCAGATTCTGGCAGGAGTGAACTTAAACTGGGGGAAAAGGAAATCATAAGATGCAAACCTATAAAGACTCAGTAGTACCAGAACCACAGGCAAATTTCCACTTTACTCATTCAACACAGACAATTCTGTCCCTATCTACTTTGTGTAAAAAGATGGGGTTCCCTTCCTGTTTATGCAGATAATAGGGGTTCCGCTCTTTGCAGATAGAAGGGTTACCTCCCTGCTTTGCTTTATACAGATAGAAGGGGTTCCCTCCCTGCTCTATGCAGACAGAAGGGGTTCCCATCCCTGCTCTATGCAGACAGAAGGGGTT
>WMED01020665.1:0-12110 GCA_019650415.1 Pipa parva
AACCTATGTATATCCTCACAAAGTTAATGTAGGCGAAGTACATTTCACTCCTTCTAGGGAGATTTTTCAAGGTTTGTATAATTAGCTTTACTCAAGATTGGGTTGGTTCAAAGAATGATAACATCAAATGTTAAACTGCAGGCTGGGTTAAATCAGTATAGTGGAAAGTACGAATAACCAGCTATTGGACGAATGTGAGTGGTCTTCAAATTTGTTATACTGTCTTATGTCTTTAAAGTATCCAGCAGGGAGCAGGGTAATCCCATATTAATGTGTGTCACATTAATATGGTGGGAAAATGGTACAAGTAAGCACTCTTATTAAGTAAATCACTCAGAAAGCTGGAAGTTGAATGTGTCGATCATAAGTAAACGTTCACTGTAGGGTTACTAATGAAAGGAGTATAGAGCTGCTGGCTAGAGTCTCAGACAGTGTATAGCTCTTTAATGTTTTAAAGATAGATTTGAGGTACAAGTAAGCACTCTATCTGTGTGATTACTATGTTCTGATGATTTTAACTTGCCAAATACTGATATGCACAAGATGAAGATAGAGGCGTCAACTTGCACTGTTGTTTCTGCACACAACAATCAATCATCAGTTAGCTATGATGGATTATCTAATCAATTGTCATGTTTGTTGCTATGGGTAACAAATCCAATTTAAGGTTTTGCTTGTGTTTGTGAATATCTCCCACATGGTTCCCTATAACCTTGCCTTTTGAAGCACTGTGGTGTTTCACTAGTTTTAATTGTGTGGAGTTTTCAAATCAAATAAAAACAAGTTACTGAGACTTTTCTAGAAATTCTGAGGCAATATAGGTGCCACCAGCCCAATCTCCCTTTCCTCCCCATTACAGTTTTATGTATGAAGAGCCACCAATCAAATTGTAGCTTCTGGTGAGTTATGGGTCAGACTGATTGGAGGGCCAAGTCATTTAGACAAATAACATTAGTTTGTAAATTACTACTAGCAGATCAGACCTCAGTTGTGTCTGGTTATACTAATACTGGGGAAGCTGTAATGGCTTTTCCTCCCTTTATCCTCTGACATCACACATGCACATTGCCTGTGTCAAGGCATGAGCTCAGGAGTGATGAAACACTGGCTTGTGTAAGGGTTTTAAGAAAGACCCGTCCTGAACGAGAGTTCTCATAATATTGAAAAAAATGACGCATGGTGGGCCTGGGCCAATAAACAATTAAAGGCAACAGGAGGTTCTTCAAAACTGATTTATCTATTATTATGAACAGTCTGCAACATATGATAAGATTGCAACTTTTAGAGTAGGGATAAGTTTCTCTGGTAGGTCCAAGAGACCTCAGTCCAGCACTGGGAAAACAATTCTGCTTTCTCGCTACGTGGTGCACACCAGCACTGGGATGAAAGCAGAAGGGCAGCAGATGATCCACTAAGAATCAAGGGTAGGGAGGGGATAGAAGCAGAATGAATATGAAGTTTTCTGATTGGAGAAAAAAGCAAAGTCCTCAGATGAGCAAAGTGCAAGTAACTTAACTTACAGATGATCTGGATGTTCGACCGTTATCTTGAACACCTAGATCTGTCCAACTATTCCCACCTTAGCTCAGTGTCTGTTCTCTTGGAAGTAGAAGACCATTTAAATGTAAACAAGTGGTTTTGAACAAAAATGTATGATTCCTTAAAAAACACAAACTGATAACTTGTAATCTGCAAGAGTGAGAGAGATGACTACAATCATTCGGTTGTAAAAAAGGAATGCTCAGAGATATGTAAACCATAGGTTCCCTACGGCACTACTCCATACCAGAAAGTAAAAATGTATTTCAGTTTAATAACCCAGGACCAACTATAAAATGGCAACATGGAAATAATATTGCAAAACATGTAATGAACTGTGCATTGATGATGTGATGATGACAAAAGACTGCTTAGTAACTGTGCCCCGAACCAGAAAGATTTAACATATTAATGGGCAAAATTGACTAAACTCGAAAAGGTTGATTTCGCTTTTTCGAGTTTGCTCCCTGTAAATCTTGTTATTCAGTCGATAAATATCAATCGATATTTTTCCATCGACCTTTACAAAACTTTTCAATTGGATTTTTCGACGATAAAAGTAGCCAAAACACTGATGTAAATATGACTACTGTCCCATCGCAATACACAGCTGAAAAGTTTCAGTCAGTAAACATCGATCGATATTTACCGATCAAACTGCGAGATTTACAGGGAATAAACTCAAAAAGGCCAAATCGGCCTTTTCAAGTTTAGTAAATTTCGCCCTATAGATGCGATATAACCATTTTCCATCTCCTTTTTCCGCTCGCTACAGGATGAAAACTGCGCTGTTTATGCTTCTGTGAAAAAGAAGAAATGAAAACCTGCAGAACTTCCAAATCAGTCTTCAGTATTCCTCTAAAATATTCATCTGAAACAAGGGCAAATCAAGGGAACTTTTTGTATTTTGTAAAAATATTTTTAGTTTAAAATGTATTAAAGCTTCAAAGTACATTCTCAAGTGATGGAATTGTATAAATTATAGTTGTGTGTTTATACTTGCATTGTTACGACGCCACTTATTATGCTCTTTTCATCCTCCAACCTTTGATGTGCTTTATATCAGGGGTCACCGGGCCCCATGGTACTGGGGCCGCATGGTGATGCATGCACGGGAAGCGGTTACCGATCCAGCAAAGGTTGGGGGTTGTCTGCTTTATATACCTTAATATTGCTATTTGTGTTATCTGTTTACAATGAATAAAATTGGCAATAAAAAAAAAATCCACATTGTTATAAAAACATAAAATCTAAAAAAGTCTTGTGGTTTTTTTTTCTGTTCTAATGACATAATGAAGATATTGTGATATTGTGAGGGTAACAGGACCATAACACTCCGGATCTCTTGCTTTTGGTACCAGATTTGCAGAGACCAGTTTGCTGACCACTCTGCTGACCACTCATAGGAATGTTATTGAAACACTATTGTTTTTATGCAAATTAGGTCATTTAATTCAACACCTATAACACCGGGGGGAAAAAAGACATGGCAGTTATTTCTACACAGCACTTGTAAAAATTTTATCCTTGAATTAATATTTTTTTTTTTTGTTTTGCATTTATTTTCCATTTTGCTGGATGCAGCCATCTTTTATCTGTTTAGTAGACACTTCCCATGCTCTGTATATTGTTCTCTATGGAACTATAGATGCAGAAGTATATTTCTATCACACTGACTTTCACATGCATGCATTGTTTTCAGGTGACTGACACATACTCATCCCTATGGACATGCAGTAAAAATGTACAAGAATCAGATAGATATATCGGAGGTAGTTGGTCCTCACTGATGCTGTTGCTTAGATTAAAAAAACATGGCCGCCCTTACATACAGCTGCTCCATTCAGAAAAGGCATCACAGCAATGCATTCCTGCCCCTTCACATGTGTACCATGTGAAGCGAGCAGTGGCCAGTAAATCTGAAGGTAGCAGGCTAGGGTGTGTAGTATTAGAACTGTTTTCCATGGTTGCTTGCAAGGGGATGTAAATATAATTTTAGGGGGTTGCCAACTTGTTCATCACAAAAGGAAAGACATCAGAACACCCATAGATGTTGTTATTTTGAGACGTGGCATTGGCCCCAGGCTCTAGTTTGCATCTTTATAGCATACGCTCTGTCTAGCCCACCATGTGCCTCGATATTGGGTTCAGTGCTGAGGAGTTTGAATTAAAGGGGAACTAAAGCTTAGACCTTACAAGTGCTTTTTCATTTTTAAGAAATAGCCTATATACTTACCTCTCAGGGTCCTTGAAATCCTGGAACTTGCTATAGAACGATCTCCTGTTTTCCCACCTGTGATTGTGACTTTACTGGGCTTCTGCTGTCCCTCATCATTGTCTACAGTGGTGTTACAGGCATGAGCAGAAGAGCTGTTAACAACAAAAATAACAATTCTGTGCGCTGCTGATATAGGCCAAAGAGACTGACAGAGGATGCACTGTGATGTTACAATTTTAATCTTAAAGTGCAGACAATAATGGCACCATTGTCTGATAGTAAAGAGAGAGTTTAAGGGGGTGAGCCACTGTAATTGATACTTAATGCATGGTGCACATAGTAGCTTACCTGTCAATGAGCTGGTGGAGCAATGATTTGCTTGGGAAGGTAGCACTAGTGAAGGGGCAGGGGGCACTACCTATTTGCCTGGCACTATTATTATGCAATCTTGCCCTCTACATGTTGGTTGTTAAGTAGATGATGGGAATGAACTCATACTATATTTCAGGAAGTTTTCCTTGCCATGATGTTACTTAGATAAGGTTGCAGTTTTGACAGAAGATTCCTAATCGACATCTAAGGCAGTGCTTTACAGAGATTCACCATTCACTTCAGTCCCTGCTCTGTGGAGCTTACAATCCTTATTCAGTCACACACACAGATGTATGTTTTTGGATTGTGGGAAACCACATGCAGATGCGGGGAGAACATACAAACTCCAGATGAAGTCCAGGGTGGAATTGAACCCGGAACCCAGCGCTGCAAGGTAGTTGTGCTAACCACTGAGCACACTGTCCAATATCTAGTGAAGGTGCTGCCTAGATCTTACGTACAACTGTAGGATCTTGGAAAAAACACATTTCTGTGAATATTTCTTACACTTATACATTGCCATCACCTCAGTTTAGCTAAACACCAGACTTTCTTCTGACCCTCTTTTTTTACACCATTTTCTTTATTTCTGCAAATGAGAAGAGCATCAGAGATGGAGATGTATGAGGAATGGAAGATCCAAGTCAACTGTGGTTTAAGCAGGAGCCTTTCTTCTAATTAAAGAATGCTAGTCACACAAATAGGCACCATAATTGCCTTACCATCAATTAGTCAAGCAGCAGTCAAGATAATTTACCACCATAATTGCCTTACCATCAATTAGTCAAGCAGCAGTCAAGATAATTTGCCACCATAATTGCCTTACCATCAATTAGTCAAGCAGCAGTCAAGATAATTTACAGCCAGTCTTCCTGGAAGAGACATAGGGCCTTATAGACTGAAGCCAGCATAGACACGTAAAGCTCTGAATTTACATGGATTCGCCAATTCCCCATGTTCACTTACTGCGATGTGGCAAATATGTGACTTCGATAGTGACAATCTTACAGAGCACTTCGCATCACTTTGAGGGGGTTATTCACTAAGCTGCGAATTCGACTGTCGAATTCACAAACAGCGGATTCCCATAGCAAATTTCCCCATTGTAAAGTCGCGAGAATTTGTTAATGTTAAGATTGCAACAATTTTCCCATAATAAAGTCGCGACTGCGACAATATTCTCATTATAAAGACACGACTGCGACAGTAGCAGCCTATCACGACTGTCTTTATCTGGCGAATTCGCACCTGTATGCAACAATTTGGACTTTAGTGAATAACCCCCACTGAGTGTGTTTGTACAAGTACTTCTACTATTGACTAAGCTGTGGAGTGTGTCGAAGGATCGAATGCGACTACCGGTAGGCGTCCTCTGTCCGCTTGTTCAACAAGTTTATTTACTGCTTAGTCAATAGATGCGACTTGAATTATATTGCGGGGAATTCAGTATGTGAATTCACTCTTTAGCCAATCAGGTCCATATTGTTCTACACGTACATATTCACTGCAAGTTAAAGAATTAATATATAGTACACATTAGTTGTAGGCAAACTTTATTTTGGTGTTTATTGTTATTTAAATTATTTTTTTTTACACTTAACATAACTTCATTTATTGTAACCTATAACGAATGAATCACAATATTCAGTTTACATATTTATTCATATAGTTTCAATCATAACTAAAATCACTTTTCCTTTCTTACGTTCCAAAAATTGTGCTGCAAAGATATTCAGTCTCGCACCTGCGAGCACATCAGTTTATTACATACAAATGCTCATATACCATCGTTTACAAAATGCCGCAACCAAATAACGAAGAAATATAAAAATAATAAAAGCTATGGAAACATACAACTATATACAGGTATATGGATTTCTTTTGCATTTAAAAAATATGTTTTTTTTAAAAAATTCATTTTCTTTTTATCTTTTTGATAAAAACATTTCAATTTAGGCATCTTACATGTAAAGTTTAGAGAAACTATTTATAAATGTATTGTATGTATAATTTTATTTATAAAGCGCCACAATTTTACGCAGCGCTGTACAATTCAGTGCATTAAACAATACAAGTAAAATAACACAAGGATACATCAAACTAATGTGTTATAAAAGCATTTTGGGTCACATTCTGAAAAGTCGAAATAGTTGCGCAGAGCTGTGAAATTGCGTCTATTCTCTACTTTCCCATGTTCTCTTATTGAGCAAACTCTGCGATGTAGTGAATACATGCTTTCCCACTTCTGCAAGTGAAAGTACTGGCAGAGTGTGGCTATTACAGGCAGTGTGAAGCTAACACGCATGAACTTCCTGCCAGTACTACAGCAGTGACATCACAGGCCAGGATTTGCATGCTTAATATATTCAAAATGGCTGCCATGTGTGTGCAGAGCTGGTCAGGCTTCAGTGGGACAGTGCAGAGACTGGAT
Source organism: Pipa parva (assembly GCA_019650415.1). Classification (NCBI taxonomy): domain Eukaryota; kingdom Metazoa; phylum Chordata; class Amphibia; order Anura; family Pipidae; genus Pipa; species Pipa parva. Next base: position 6,561 of record WMED01020665.1, read on the forward strand.
TTTATTTAATGCCAGTATTTAGGAGGCAGGTAAATATCATACTTATATCTGTGTATCTCTGTGTAGGAACCTTTAATGCTCCTTTAAGCGATCTGATTGTTTGTAATGTGTTTATTGAATAATCACAGTTTTATATCAATACTATAGTTCTAATTTAATGAGCAGAAAAACGTATCATGTTGATATGGTGACGTATTGAGATGAACCCAAGACCCCACCAAATCAAGAGACCTGCGCAATACTATGAGGCTTTTATAGACCGAAATAAGTGTCTGAATTATAAATGATCTTTCCGTCTCTAAATACTGAGCGTCGTCACAGGTCTTACTGAGACCCCTGCTGGTCATCTGTCCAGCCTGAGGATGGAAAGTGCGTCTGCCTTGTACAAGGGCGATTCGTTCATTTTTAGCACGGGGGATATTTATCAAAATAATAAAAGTTTTCTCCTGGTGTATGGATGTCGATATTCCTTTAATTAGGTCAGAAATATCGATATTTATTAAGCCCCTTCCGACCTTTTTTGTCGCCTGGTTGATTATTATTCCCTATAATCCCCATCGAAAAGATCATTCAGGTCGATGGAACAGAAACGCTATTGAAAGTAACGTCAAGCGCAGCGGTGTTAACGCATCTATATTTATTCATACATTTTGATGTCGACAAAATTTTATTCAGAACTACACACATTGAAATAGGAGGTGCGGCGGAAAGGGGGAAAAATGGTGATAGCGCGGCTAAACGGATCAAATGGCGGTGAATAGGTCGAAAGGATCCTCATAAATTTCCCCCTTTAGTTTTACAAACAGAATTGCCTTTCTCACGTAACGATTTGTCATATTCACACAATTTGGCGCTGATCAGGAGTGCGACTGCTGCTGTTAATGAATTGCACATTACATTTACTTAAATCAGTTATGTTATTTCTAGTCTTTTTTTTCTTGTACACATTTAAGGCATGTTTATGTTATTGGCGTCATTTCATGGGCAATAATATTGTGTTTTATGGATATATGTATTTATATATCCTCTGTTTATGTATGTGTTTGCCCAGCACCCCTGATTGGGCAGTATTTAAACTGATACCATTGTTATGCTGATTCACTTTGTACGCTGTCAGAGCTGAAAATTGGGGTTTGTCCCCTAATCTAGTACAGTTGAGCAACTTCTGTTGTGACTTCAGTTCCCAGGTTGCAGGAATTAGATTTTCCTCGTTCCTGTATAATTTTTTTAGCGAATGAGGGTACTGAACAGCAGCACAGATATTAACATGGCACACCATTGCATTGCTTTTTAAATACCAGTTCACGCTTACCTTTAAATTAATTCTCCCTGTCTGGATTGACCAGCTGAAATAATATCCGGGTTATTGACTAAAGTGAGAATTTGACTGTCGGATTCTGAAACAGTGAGAAGCTGCGCTTGACGTTACTTTCAATAGCGTTTCTGTTCCATCGACATGACTGATCTTTTCGGTGGGGATCACAGGGAATAATAACCAAGCGAACGCTTTTCAGCGATAAGAAAGGTCGGAAGGGGCTTAATAAATATAGATATTTCCATAGCAAATCTGCAACTGCAAAAAATTTTCCATCGTAAAGTCGCGACCAGTGACATGGTTAAAGTTGCGACTGTGACAGTATTTTCTATAGTAAAGTCACGACTGCAACAATATTTTCATTATAAAATGCGACTGTGACAGTAGTATTCTTTCACAACTGTCCTTAGCTGGCCAAATTAACACCCTTACGCAATAATTCGGACTTTAGCCAATAACACCCTGATTCTCTAGAGCTCGTATTGGGGGATTAGACTGCTTTCTCTGACCACAACTCTACAGTAGGTCATCCTAACTAGAATAATAATATGAATACACTCATTGTTTCCTGTGTGACAATCTACAAACTTGCATACAAAATAACCAATTGTGGCCCTGACCACAGCTGTAATTCAGAACAATTGCATAGCCAAGGTCCACTTACACATAAAGGGTATACAGAATTTGTGTGTTTGTTTAGAAACAGTGAGAGGTGTTAAGTACAACCCTCTCATCCCTGCAGTGTTAATCAGTAATTTGTTAAATTACACGTAGTAGACTACAAAGCCACACAGCATGCATTTAGCCTTGTTTCAAAATTGCTGTGCAGCATGAAGGTTTTAGGGATTAGCTAGCAGCTGTAGTGTGATCTTACAGTTGTAGGCCAAGGGCCCCAATCTAGAAAGATGAGGAACCCAGACCATGAATTGTTAGTTCCATGGTGCCCACTTTATGACAATTTTTAAAGTGTTCCAACCTCTATATGGGAGTGATACAAAATATGCAATGTTCTAAGTGTTAGACACATTTCTAAGCGACCGGTGTAAGTCACTGAGCAGAACTTGTAGTGTATAGCGTGCAAATCAAAGGGGAAGGTGCTAAGGGTGTTGCAATCTCACATTCCTTACACAATTATAATTCGCTGCTGCCTCAGCTTGCTTACATTATTTTTTTTACATAATCCTACCAAAATAAGCCTATCCAAACTGCAGGGAATTAAGAATGGCCAGTTTACTTACACAGCAGCATAGCGTAAAGTTTTTTTTATTTTTTCAAGGCATACTAGTTGAAAACCCAGTAGCATATGCAGCTATAGCAACAAGGCAAAGCTTCGCTTTTGAGAAGTGCAGTTCCTAACAGCGTGTCTCTTGTTGCAGATACAGGAAGTGATGCGTGCGGAAGCTGGGAACCTGACAGGCCGGCGGTAAATGGGTGACAGAGTGATGATTGGTCATCACTGTCAGGTCAGAATGCTGAAAGTGGCAGGAGGTTTGCTGCTGGCTGGGATCACGGCATTGATATTGGGCAAATACAGCACCACAGGACGTCAGGCAAAATTACAGAGACGACATTTGCTTAATGACAGAGGTCCTGTGCCTGGAGCTGAATTCAACAACATATTCTGGGCTGTGCAGGTGAGAGTCGGGTCCAGGAAGCAGCTGAACCAGGTCTGGCCTATAGGGGTCGCTGTGAAATGGAATGTTATAGGCTTCAGCTCCCTGATGTAAACTCGCATTAAACAATGTCTAATATTCAGTATGAGGGATTTTTTTTGTCAGCTGACGATTGTTGTGGCTCTTGGGAGATGGGAGGTATTATAAAATCAAATGTGTAGTAAGGGCTTAATAATGATTATAACTATTGCGGCCAGTGTACGAACAATGGATCAGTAACAGAAAAATGGCAGAAGTGTACATTTAATTTAACCAGACTTTTACCTGACAATGTCAACACTATCTGCTGCTTAACGCCAATGTGAAATATTGGAAATACACTTCGGGCCTTATAGACTAAAGGATGAATTTATTTTGCAACACTTGGAGTGACAACGCCAAAATAGTCACAAATTCACTTCTCGTTATTGGCTGAGTCAAATTGTCTTGTTGGACAATCGAGCATCGCTGTTGGATGCATTGTGTGGCGAAGTCAGTCGAATAGTAGTAGGATGAGAAGTCATACGGAGTGATGTGAATTTCCCCAGTGAAGTACAATACAACTACAACAGATACATAACATAATACAACCTCTGTGCTCTGATTCCTTATGTCTTTGGGAATTCTAGGACTGTTTCTTCAACATAATCTAGAGAACCACTCACAGATGAGTCTGTTTTTATTAGATCTTGACAATGAAAAAACAAACCCCTGTGTTTTCCTAATATGCAGGTGACTGATATCCATGTCAGCAAATTCCTGGATCCCTCTAGAGTTTCTGAGTTTGAATCGTTCTGTGCAGAAAGCCTCCCGGTTATCAATCCTGCGCTGGTCCTGGCCACAGGTATTGGGAATGGGGAGATATGGTATTTAAAGCGATACCTGCATGAAAATAAATGATGTTCGTTTTGTGCCTTCAAACGGATTTTTGATAAAGTTATAGTCATTTCTTGCTTGGGTGAAGGGGAAAATGTTATTTTGCCAGTTGTGTACATTTTGTTCCTAGCGCAAATACCCTCAAATTAATTTAAAAGTAGAATGAATGACTTTTTATTGTTACTCTCCTCAACCCCCCCCAAATCTACAAACACTAATTGCTAATTGTTTTAGAAAACTGCAGTCAACAACATGTTTATAATTATATTTAAAGTAAGCATTCCTTTCAATCATTGTTCCTTTTTATTGTAGAAAATTTTTTTCTTGTTCTTGATACATTTAAAATAATAATTTTTAGTGCAAATTGTTTTATCCTATCTTAATTACTAAATATGTTCAGGCGAACACTCGCGATTATGCTCCCATTTCTCTGGGAGAAGGTTAAGGGGCTTCCGCAGACTGGGATTTTTCTACTTATATTGGATGTTTGGTTTTCAGGGGATCTCACAGATGGGAAGACTAAAAATAGACTTGGCTCCGATCAATATGAAGATGAGTGGAAGATTTATCAGTCTGTCCTAAAGAAATCTCGGATCTTAGAGCAAACAAAATGGATTGATATAAGGGGAAACCATGGTAAGGAGTTTATACTGTTTAACCCCCCCCCCCCAAATATCGTTCATAGTAATTAATAATTTTACTGCCAAATACAACACATGAAATGATCTTTCTAGAAACGCAGTGTGCAAGATAAAGTCCCTGATAGATTACCGGCACTGAGTATTTTTAGTAGTAAAGCAAGAAAATGATATGACGTCAAAGATAATGCAATGTATCCTGCTTTATGGTCGTCATTGCAGTCCACATAAGGGGTGGCAGAGGCATGGGTGGGTGGGTGTTGGATTTGCGTCTGTACCAATGCCCTTCAATCTGAAACTTCCAACAAACACCGAAAGAACCAGCTTTATATTTCCTGGTTAAAAACATGGCATGAGTAAGACATTGGTTATAGTGGGTGGCAGTGGACTTTTGACAGTATGGGTAGGCCAATGCCCAAATTTCATGGCCCATGTAATTCTGGTTGTGCCAGTGGTATCTATTACCTCAATAAATGGTAATCTATACCACAAGCAGTGCGGTGGCTCTGTGGTTAGTATCGCTGCCTTGTAGCACTGGGTTCAATTCCACCCTGGACTTTATCTTGATGGAGTTTGTGTGATCCCCCCGTACTTGCCTGGGTTTCCTCCCACAATCCAAAAACATATACATATAACCATATAGGTTCATTGAAGCCTGTCTACATTGGCCCTAGTCTGAGTGTGATTCAATAGGGTAATTAGATTGTATGCTCTTCAGGACAGGGACCAAAGTGAATAATTAATCTCTGTAAAAGCGCTGCGTAAGTTATCAAAGCCAGAGCTGGCTCTCCCATTAGGCCACATAGGCAGATGCTAGGGGCGCCGGGTGTATAGGGGTGCGCTCACGTGCATTTTTTAAAAAATTTTTTACTAGCGATGGAGGTGTGGGGGGCGCCAGATGGGGGGGTTGCCTAGGTCACTAATAGGACCAGAGCTGCTACTGGTCAGAGCTATATAAATACAATTGTGAATAGGAAATTCCATAGAACTTGACACTAAAACCAAACTCTTGGCTGTGTGAGTCAACCCCTAGGTCACAATTATCTAATGTAAGAAGTTTCATTACCCC
>WMED01020666.1:470-12110 GCA_019650415.1 Pipa parva
CCTCCGTTGGTCTGAGGGACCGTGAACAGGCCCCCTGTGTAAAAAGTTTGGGGACCCCTGCTCTATTGCATTGGGGTGAGGGTCTATAAAAATGTACTTCTACCCTTGAAGTAGTCCTGAACAAGCCTGTGTTGTTTGTGATGCCCTCAGCCCTCTGTTGCTCATAACATAGCCTGATGAAAGGGCATATTTCTTCACTCACAATGTATTCCGAGGAAGGGCTTAACCTTCTTGATCTTTTCTCACAGAGAGCTGATTAGCAAACTTGTCTCTATATAGTAGTAGAAGCTGCTTGCTTTCAATTGTGGTGAAACAGGCAAGGCAGAAGGATGTTTGTAATTTGACTGCTTCATGGATTTTTTTCATTTTCAGTGATGGAAAATGGCAGTGCATTGGTGACAGATCAAAACTCTTAGAACTGAATGAAAGCAGATAGCACCTTTTATACAGGGGCTGTAGACCCCACACAGCTGTAATGCTTAAGGATAGTGACTGTTGGTTTAAGCCTTTGGTTTTGTTATGATGTTAGGATCAGAAGTGATTGATCACTTCAGGAGAAGGAGGTAGCAGCTATAAACCTTGAAAAGGCAAACAGACACTAGGGCGCGGAGTCTAAGGAACCACCTAGAGCCGCCACAAGGAGGTTAGGACTTCGCTGCGGAGGCAACCCAGGTCGCAGCCCCTAGGACTGAATAACCCAAACAGAGTACAACGCAGGATCCCAGAGAAGGCAGGAACAGGCAGAGTAACAGGGCAAGCAAGGCAGGTACAATGGCTGGAACAGGCAAGGTACCAAGGTAAGCAAGGCAGGGTACAAGGTACTAAGAACAGGAACTTTAATATCACAACTAGGAACAGGTAGGGCATAGAATCCACAATAAGAACCTACAGTATAATCAGGCGCTGGCACCATCAGACAGGCTCCCTTATATAGCCAGGGATGATAGTCAGATGATCGCGCCGCACACTTCAAAAAGCACTATGACGTAAGCGTACATGCCCACCGGCCACGACGAGGAGGAAACATGGCGCTTCCGAGGCTGCGATGGACCCGGCACAGGAACAAGCCGCATGGGTAAGTACTGATTCCTTACAGGTTTGAGTAATGTTGCTGGTGGTAAGGAGAGCCAACATTGTCAGCATTTTAACTGTGATGTAGTTGATCATTTGACTAAATATGAGCAAGAGAGGAAAATATTCCTCTGTATGACAGGTCACCTACACCCATCTAGGCCCCACAGCCAATGTAGTCCCACTGCTTCTGAACTAGATCCTCACTTGGGAAGAGGCAGAGGAATTGAAAAGGAGGTGGGTACTTGGTTATATAGTTCATACATTGTCAACATGGTTAAATACCTATCTCGTGATTGAATTTTTTAAGAGCAATGAGCTTTATCCTGTGTCATTAGAGACTCTGTTAAAACAAAACTCCCCGAATACCACATACCCAATAGAGAAGATAGTAAAATGGTTAAACTCTGTTTTTCGTGTATTTAATTACAGACATTAAAATTACTATTTAATGATCTTATAACCATTATTTAATGAACTTATAATTCTAAGAAATATTTGGTTTGCTTGCAGTATATAGACAGAGTTTTTTGTGCAAATACAAGAAAACATAAATCTGTTTGCTAGAGCCGTGCGCACAAAATATGTTTGCTTCATGTTTTTTCATCTGCCTTTCTGCTGTTATTATTCACACCACAAAATCACATACCGTTGAGAAATGAACAACACAGTACGTTGCTATAACCAGTAGTCCAATGATGATAGATGCTATCGATACATATAGAGCATTTCTTCCCAGTCTTCTAGATCCTTCAATGTCCCCATCATTATAGCTGTTTAAGGCCTACAATACAGAATATAAAAAATAAATATAATATAGACACTGAATTAGCAGAAGTTGAATATGACAGATGACGTCCATTAAGCCCTTTACCTGTGTGTCCCACACAAATCTGGTAATATTGACAAGGTGTCAGTTTCCAAAAAGATACTGCTGTTATGCTGAATTGTGCATAATGAGTGGTATGTTAGATTCCACAAAAAGTCCAGTGTCTGCTGCATAAAAGACTCCTTAACTAACCCCTTTACGTGGGATCTCAGTATACAAAATATAAACTATTGAACTATTCCTGCTGAATATAAAACTGTCTGATTGTTGTTTAACTTTAAATACATAGCATATTGAAGACGTGTAGAGTGATCCCCCCTTATCACAATGTCCATTCATTACTACTACAGAATAGTAAAGGTAGCCAGACTAGATACATTTTAGATATGTAACCCTGATTTTGGGCTTGTGCCCAAGGTCTCTTGGGATCTGAGCATCACCCCTGACTTTGATACTAATTAGTTTAAGTGCCTGCAGAAAAAGTACCCATCTTAAATAGCATTACACATGTTTTCGCTATTTATTGCAATTCTGCTGGTGACAACATCAATGTGTGGATAACATAACTCGTGGTTACTGAGATTGTCATCCTGCATTATCCTTATCAATGCTAAATTAGTTACATGTGTTTGCTTGCATATTCCTATATACACTTTACAAACTGTTTTGCTGTTAATCCCTTGCAAAGTGTGCAGTTTTTGTCTATCACCCTGCCAGGCAGGTCCCAGGAATGTTAACCATAATTACAGTGATTCCTATCAAGGGAGGAATGGTAAATAGTTTTTACAGTCCATTCTCCCAACTGTAAGCAGAGGCCTAAGCTCTGGTCAGCAGAATAGTTTGGTGAACACTTATAAGGGAACTCAACAAAGTTCTAGCCATCCATAGCAGCAGTTAGCATTCCTTTGTACACAGATGTTGAAATTAAGAAAGTCAACCTCAGATTGGTTGCTATGGATTACTAGGCCTCTGAAGACAATTGTCCCTGTTGACGACTTTACCTTGATATAATTATAAACAGGCTTCACTGGTCTAAAATTGGAGATAGCAGAGACACACAGTCCATTTGAGACCCTCAGTTACTTACAGTAGGTTGCCATACTCGGTCTCTGACATGGTAGATATACAGAGGATATCTGTACTGATATTGAAAGTTAAATTGTGAAATCATCTGCCAGCAGCCTGCCTTGCACTGGGATTTATTAAAAAGTAAATATATACCTTGTATAAGTTGTTTTTATTAACCTCTGGTACATTGTATCATGTACTGGTGACCAGAGAGGGAAAAACTCTTATGTCAATTCTCTCATCAGAAACAACCTGTATGACTTCTATTGTTTGTAGTCCAGTGATCGGCAAACTTTCTTTAACACTAAGGGGGGAATTCACCATTCAGCGAAGTGAGCTCCGAATCCTTCGGCTCACTTCGCAAATGATGTAACACAGCCAATTCAGCATTTATGGCCATGGAGGCATTTAGGGATTTCTGAGGAGTGTCAGGCCGTGTCAAATCATAGGGTGCGATACAGATGTAGTAGTGATACAGTGTCATATAGTAGATGGTGTTGTACAGAGAGGGAAGCCTGTGAGTGTCTGGCCGGTGGTGGAGAGCACTGACTGGGGTGAGGTGGAATCAGTAAGTAAGCGAGAGCAGAGATCACCTTATTTTGCAAAATCTACTCCTATACTTCCTGGAAATAAAAAGCAACAGAGACAAAGCACCATGTAGACAAAACTCCTCACGCTAGTTTCCATTGTGACCCATGTGTCACACAGGGGGCACAGCTATATGATTCCTCACAAATGGAGCATAGTATGGAATTGTTAATGAACAGTTTGGCTATGCATGATCATAACAGCATAAAATATGTTAATGCAAGCATATAAATGGATTAGCCATGTGTTTAATGCTGTTTATTTAATGCTCCATAAAAACAGATAAAGAATGGCTAAGAATGGCTGCAATCAGCAAAGAGAACAACAAACAAAAGCAATAAAAATCAGGAATTTAACTTCAAAGATTACTAGTGCTGTGTAGGAATAATTGCCAAGCCAGTCCAAATTTTCTTCTGCTGTTATTTGCAGCTCCAAGTCTCGGGGCCCATAGAAAAGTTGCCCACTCTATATGGCATGAATACTGCTGCTATCTTCCTTCCTGCATGTGTAACCAGGGCCGGGAATGATGGGGGTATAATAAATCTTTAGTAATTGTATCGAGGCCTCCTGACCTTTCTCTTCCCCTCCTCCTGTCTCCCAATTAGTGAAAAATTAATATTGTGGATCTGTACTCACTTTCCCAAAAAGACGCTTATGCAGATCTGTTCCTTCATCTCAGGCCTTTCGAAATAACAGCCAATGAAAGTAATGTCCATTCCAGGATACTTTTGCAACCAACAGATACTCTTTATTAAATATAGGTACTCCAATGTATATTTACACAGTCATTCTCATGGTTCAGCACATTTCGCATTAGAGATCTCTCCTCTTTACCCGGCTCCAGAGGATCCTCACCCTGGATATGCCTAGATTTCAACAGGACCCCTACATCTGTCTCTCGCAGCTCCCACTACGTCCCATTGGAGCTATGGGGATTTGGAATCTCTCTATCAGGAACCTTCTTCCAAGTCGGCCCACACCAGAATGACTTGTTAGATCCTCCACTGGCATGGTTCTCTATACTTCCTGTGCTAGGGTTCCTATGTAACCTTCCCCAAAACTAGAACATTCCTTCTGTTATACATCCTCAAGTATTATGTATTACTTACTCAGTTATCTTTATCTTCCCACCTCACTCCCTGCATTATATTAGTAAGGGCTGCCACATTTCACGTACCCCTTTACACATGCATGCCCATTGCCACACTGCTGCATGGGGCATAAGGTTGGAAAAAGGAAGCAAGCAAGTGGGGTGGAAAGTGGGTGACAGGGAAGCTATGGTGATTAAAACTTGTAACTCTGGGTGACAATTTTGTTAAAACAGCCCAGGTCCTTTAATTTTGCCAACTCAGACCCTCTGGTACAGGTACTGTATGATCACTACAGTCTGCATTCACCAGTAATGGCAAATACAAAATATACGCAATACACTATACTATGGTATGGCACCAAAGAAAACCTAAATGCAAGTCATCTACAAGATTTTAATTTGGATTTTCTGTTATAAATATTGTGTTTAGTTATTAATTTTTGAAGTGTTGGACTGGCCTCGCAGGACAAAATAAGCACCCCTGGAGCTTCAGTCTGCACTGTGATAATAAAGTCCCGAGGGATGTGCAAAGCAGGTTGGGCTGTCTTAGTGAAACTTTTTGGCATCAAGCACCAATGAATGACTTCACTCATCAGCAGCTTCCCCTGCAGTGCAGGCGCTGATGATTGATGTCATTGGGGCAGAGGTGAAGCCGCAGCTCCAACAGCTATAATACCTAGATCCTCCCTGCAAGTGAGCGCTCCTTCAGTGTAAACTGCGGATCCAACTTGAAAACTGTCAGATAGGGTCTGTGGCGTATACTGGAACAGCACTTGCTCATTGCGGGGATCTATGTCAGCTGTTAGAGCAACAGTGATGACGGTGAGCGTGCCCTCTCTGGCATGTGAGAGGTAGGGGGTTTGGAGAGAAAAATGAGTTAGGATACAATTAAATCATAGGGAATGAAGAGAGGAATAAAAAGACAAGAACAAATCTTCTCTTGTTTCCTGGTGGGCCTCTAACCTATTGCTCTTCTAGTGGGACCCTGATCTCTAGTTACCTGGTGGACCTCTGATATCTATTTCCTGGTGGGCCTTGGATATCTCCTTTTTAATTACAGTAGTGGACCCAGCACTTCATAGTCTCCAGTTAGACTCCAGTCTAACACTGCATTTTAGAGAACCGCTATAGCAACTGCATGCTAAGTCTCCATTCTGAACTAATTTATAAAGTTCATCTAACAGACCCCTCCCTCTCTTCAATGTAGTAACTTAATCCTGTGTCAGCTGAGGCAAAGCACATATCTAGAGATCTTAGAGTGTATTAGCAAGTTCATGTGCAGTAAAATGACCTGGTTTTTGAGGAGGCACATTTGTAAGATAATCTTAAATCATATGCCTCTTTATACCAAGATTCCTCCTTGCATTTTACGTCTTTAAAATGTTGTACATATTGTCTGTTTTTGCATTGTTTGCTATGAAATTGCATAATTTTGTAACATTATGTGGAAGCAAATTCCTTCCCATAACAGTGTTTTCACTGTTTATTAGCGAGAGGGCAGAATGAGCTTATGGAGTATGGATATAGAATCACACCTAGTTAAAGTAGCACTCTACTACTCTCTCCTACTTTCTCTTCAGCTGAACAGTTTGAAATCCAATGTCATTGGCTTGATTTAAAGGAATATCAATTCTGAAAAAATCAGAAAAGAAGCAGGTAGGCAGTATCCTTGTGAGACTGCACACCTGCAAGTTTTCAACTGACTATCTCACATTTACTTTGGGACAAGTAAGTCCTTCTCTAGCCACCAGTCTATCAGGAGAATTTATCAACAGGGGTAATCATTTGTAAAGGTCTAGTAACCTATAGCAACCGATTAGCAGTCAGCATTCTCTGGTATAAGGAAGCAAGTTATAATAAAAGACAACTTCTGATTGGTTGCCATAGGTTACTAGAATTCTGTAAAGTTTGTCCGTTTATTAAGTCCTTCGTATGAAAGGAAACCACTATCCAGCCAGCTGCTCTCCCATCAACATATGCTATCCAGCCAGACATTCTTCATTCCATCTGTAGAAGCCAGGCAAATGGCTGTAGTAGTTGCTGCATGGCTTCTCAGCCTTCCCACACTTTCTGCCTTCCTCTGTTCCAGTCTCTACCTCCCTCTCTGTCTGTACCCCCTCTGCCTCTGTGCCTTCTGCCTTCCTCTCCCTCACTTGTGTTCTCTCTGTTCTGTTCTCTTATTAATGGGAACAAAAGAGGGGCATAAAAGACAAGAAAAAAATATTTTGCTTACAGGGCTCCTGATCTTTTGTTTACTCATGGGCTCCTGATCTCTTGTGTCTTAGTTTGTGCCTGATCTTTTGTTATCAGTGTATAAGAGTATTATGTAATATGTGTTCTAAAATATAAAGTGTATTATTGTTACTCCATCTTGTAAAATCATTTGTAGAGTACATAATTTATTGCAGAGAAATTTATTAAGAGAAATGTGAAATGTTTATGATTATGTAATTCTGGGTGGGATTTCAGAGTTCAGAGGTGGGAGGTGCCTGTCAGGATTATAAAGTTAGCAGAGCCCAGTAAAAGTCACTTCAGAAGTGATAGTTACCTCGAGATACAGAAGGGTAGCTTCCCCAATAAGAAGTGCAATGGGCTTAATGATACCCAGGTTTCTTGGATGGAAGGTCAGGCATCTAGAGCAGGGTCTCAGTGACAGGGCTTAGGGTGGCAGTAAGCTAGGTTTGGAGATAGTGGTACCTATGGACTGAGAAGCACTCAGGCTCGTTTCATCTCAGACACTGAGCAATGAATTCCTTTAAGTTTCCCAAGGAGTGGGGTACCTGTGTACAACCAAAAACTATTCCTGTTTGAAGAAACTCTGGCACCCATGATTGATTTAAAGTTACAGGCACTACCCCTAACTTAAGTAGGTCCTATCCCCTGAGTGACTGAGAAAAGCTGTGGTAAGGAGTGGATGTAGATGTAAGCCGAAGAGTTTCCTCAATATACTGTTACACTTGTTTTCTAGTGGGTGCCTGGTCTCTTGTTACCTGGTGGACCCCAGCACATCAGTCCAACGCTGACTGGCTATTAAGAAATATGTAATATAGCTGGCTATCTGTTGGTTAAAGTGCAAATGAAATATACTATAATTACAAAGAAATATGTAATACAGTTTGGTATCTGCTGCACACAGAAAATTCCCTGATGCTTTTGAACAATGCCTATGGCATTTAGTGGGAGTGGTTTAAAACAGGTGTTGCTAACTTTTTTTTGCTGCAATTCACTGTCCTTATACTTCTTTCACTTGTCATTTTAGAAATGCACTTGTCATTTTAGAAATTTACTACTGTTTGTTTCATTTTGTAACAGATGGACATTCCACATCATGTGGGATTTACAATGACTGGAATTACTGGTGAGAGGAAGGGTTGATATCTTTTCAGAAGTGTTAATCTTTAGGTCTATTTATAATAATGTGCATGGAGAAAGGCATTGAACAAAAATGGATTTCCAACATAACTGCGTATTCAGCAGTGATCTGCAGTAGCATTAGAAATATACAATGGTAACTATTTACAGTACTTGTAGAAATCAAAGCAGTCATCTTTACTATACTACACAATCCCAGAAAAACATGATGCAAACTGCATAGGAAAATCAATAGGAAAAATGCCTTCCTGGTACTCAAGAAGGAAAGTGCCACAAGACACGGGTCGCAGGGTCTGCTAAACATCTATCAGCCCAAACTGACAAGGTTATCCTAAAACAAAATCTATTTTCTAAAATAACCTTGTATTTTATTTTTGATTCCTGGCTATTTATATGTATGTATGAAAATTTGTATTTATATAGCGCCACTAAGTTACGCAGCGCTGTACAATCCAACAATACAATTATAATACAAACATTGGAAAAGTGCTTAGTGAAAGTGAACAAGTAAAGTAAATTACAAGCATATAATATATATCACTCTAAGTGCCAGGCCATGATCGAAACAAGAGGATGAAGGTCTCTGCCCCATAGAGCTTACAATCTAAATAGGAGGAAGATTCCATAAACATATAGGAGTGTGACAAGTACCTAATGAATTATTGTTATGCTGCTACTATCTCATACTGCACAAACCTTCACCCAGAACATAGTTTTATTAACATTTAAAGATTGTTCCTGTTGCCACAAGCTATTTGTTATAATAAGGAACTAGCTGTATCAGTTGCAGAAGGAATTCCACAGTGCATGCTTAGGATGCTGACCTAAGGGAGCAGAAAGGGAATACATCAGCTAATAGCTGGAGAATTGTAGGAAGAAATGATGACAGAAAATACAGCATTGCATATTTTAGGATAAATGTGGACTTAAAATGCTATCACATCTGAGGAAAGAAACAGTTCTAACTCTCCATTTATCATTAGCACCAATGTAAAGGGAAGAGGCCAGCTGAGTAAGGATGGTGTATATACTGTATGGTTTCCCACTTTCTCCTTAAAAATAAGTTTAGAGTGGAAGACATTATTTTGACAAGATGTCCCTTCACTCATCCAGTGGATAAGGCTGGAATATGAGAGGGAGAAAGGAATGTAAAAAAGCACAACGCAAATACAAGAAACTTGGATGCACATTGGAAAGTCTTCAGCAGGATTCCTCTGCCAAGTCGAGTAATGAAGAAAGAAACTGAGCTGCCGTGGCTGTGCCTGCCTTTTAGTCTGATGTAGCACAGAATCTTGGGTAATCAGATTATTTGCTAAGGAATCCCTGCCGTGTAGACATTATTATTACCCTCACTGGGGCTGCTACCTCTGCCTGTATCATATTCAAGTATGGGTAGATTCTAGTTTTGTTCACCTGCTGTGTTTAGCCTTCCATGATTAACTGCACATAACTGTGTTCTTCCTTCTCCCACACATGCTTTGGATCATATTATGTAAATGGAAATACCAGCACAGAATTACGTTATTGCTATTAGTTGCCAGGCTGGATCTGCCTCAGTCAGACACACAAAAAGTATTTGTGGATGACAGACTTTAGCATATAAGAGCACTCTTTTATACCATCCCTTATGTACTTATTAGCATTCTAGCCCTTAAAAATTAGAGGGAATGGTCCACACTTAAATTGTAAAGGAATGGTATATATGAATATATTTGACCTAGGCACAGCTAACCCATAGCTAATCCGACTGGATATTGGTATTTTGGAATAAGCAGAATGTGGTTAAAGGAGAACTGTAGTAATTTTTTTTTATATTTACCTGATCAATCTAACAGCAATACACTGTGGGGGTTATTCATCAAAGTCCAAATTCGCCTTGCATAGTATCTCCATTCACGTCAACATTTGTCTCTAATTGGCAGATGAGATTTAGGGACATATTTATTATAGACCAAATTGCTTTGTAAAAGTATGAATTTGTGACAATTCAACACAAGATTGCTATTTCTGGAAAGTAGTTAATTCTTGCACAGTTTTGCAACATTACGACAACCACATATTTACTCACCATTTTGTGTCTATCCACCATGAATGTGACAACAATTTCAGTATTCATTATGTGTTGAAGTGGTAATTTGCCAAGGCCTACTGGCATGACTATGTGGATACGATTTAGCAAAATGAAAGTGAAGGTTATGATGAAGTTCCTGTTGCCATTCACTGCAATTCACTGAAAAGGTTAGAATATGTGGTGATGTGGTTGCTTTCTTATGATAATATATGCCTATTGTTAGTATGTTGTCAATAATGTAGAAAAATATAGTTATGGTAACATTGTCTGCCTTAATCAGATCGATATAAAGATGATGTCCATTTACTACAATACACCCATCTATGACAAATTTATTACAATACACCGCTGCTACCATTTACCTGAAAATGCTCAGAAATAACAATGTGACAATTTGTAACAATTCTTTCCATTGGGACAACAATATGCACCACTGACTTTCTTACAATAAGGGTGAATTCATCTGAATTGTTGCAATAATATGCCCCTGAATGTTGATAAATGCATGCTTTTATGCAACTAATGTCTTAGAATCTGCAAACAGCTTACACGCTGGAATGACTAGTAGCACCAAAAACAATTGCCATTTGGATTGGCGTGTCAGTTGTTTTGTGCAAAACTTGTAAAAATACCATTTCTGATTTCTCGTTTTGTCTCTTGTGCTTTCTTTGGAACTGCATAAACATGTATTATCTTAATTGCATGATAACATACTGCACTGCCCCCATTGCCTTATTCCTTTAACTACAACCACTAATAGAATACAAAGTCTTAGGCCAAGGTCACACTAACTGTTTTTCAGCTGGGCTTTTTCTTTAACTTGGGTAATTATTGTCTATGGTGCAAAAGAAAATAGACTGTGTGGATTATCCCACAGGAAATAATGGATACTATTTTTACAGCTCAGCTGAAAAGCATCCCTGGCCTTACAGAGTAGCTATTTTTCTCATAAACCCCTTTACAACCCTTCTTTACTGTGCAAAATGGTACAGCCTGGGACTACATTTCCTAGAATTCAACGGGAATCCACTTCCTCTGCCATCCTAAAAAGCTGTCAGATCCAGCTCTACATAACAGAGACCAGGTATGATTCTTACATACACAGAATCAACTGACACAAAATACAAAAGATCACTTATCAGTAGCTTATAGAATTCTTTAGAATGGTGAACCCCCCCCACAGGTTTCAGTATCACTTTAGATTAAAAAAAAACACACCATTCTTTCCTGTGGAAATACTACCTTTAATTATACCTATAAATTACAAAATAGTAGCGCTAAATCAAAACAGTGAAAATCAATGATAAACATATAAAAAGTCCAATGAATGGTGCAGCTTCTTCAAAAAAACTGAGTATCCACTTCTCAGCAAACCAAATCGTGAAATCTCCTAAAAAAAGAGAACAAGCGCAAAAAAGGGAGGGACACCTAAGTGTCTTGTCACAAGATAACCAAAAATTAGGATTAGAGAAAAAAACCTCCAAGTCAATAATAAGCAGGGCCGGTTCGCCGTATGGGCGAACTGGGCGGTTGCCCTGGGCGCAGTTAGCA
>WMED01020667.1:0-12109 GCA_019650415.1 Pipa parva
TACGCCAGTTACAGTTACGCCAGTTACTAGCTGTTTAGCCTGTTCTATATCATTAAAGGGTAACTACACTTTTAGCTGTCTTTGTACTCTAAAATTTAAGACGGCAGGAGTATCATTTTGGTTATCACTTTCTCACTTTTCTCTGGGAATTACAGATAAACTTTTTTGCCTTCTGGTTTGTTTTTTCTTTAAAACAAATAACTGCCCATGTGTTTATAAACTATAGTGTTGAGAAATTCAACCTGCCTATCAGAGGATTCTGGGAGTTGTAGTTTAACAATTTCTGTAGGAATGCAGACTGGGAAAACCTGTACTAATTATATACAAAGAAAAGAAATAAAACACATTGAGACCTGCTGATAAAAGTAGAAGAGTCTGATTGCCTAAGGCTAGGTTCACACTAATGAATTATGCGTAGTGCATAATACGCTAGTGTGAAAAAAAAAAAAGAAAAAAAAATACACTCCTGCGTATTTTTCTATTGTACTTACCAGCGACAACGTGAACACTCCCTCGGCGTTCATGGCTACTCTTATTGAGCTGCAATTTGTGCTCGGTTAATATGCTGTTACAAAATGCGGCTGCCAGCATTCTGGACCCAATGTATGCACTTCATACGCTAGTGGGTCTGGAACCAGGTAAGTCCACAGGTTTACACTGGCACCATATTTTGTTTTTATGCACAGCATATCATACACTAAGCCTAATAGTTTGAAAAGTGGCACTCCTCAGGTCTTACACAATTAGTCTGTACAAGATTTGTCTGAGAACAAAAGCAGCTGGAATTTGAGTCTGTCATTAAATAATTTGCATAAGATCAGTATACCTCCATTTAGTGGTTTACACAAACCTTAATAGTGCTGTGCTTTTTTGCATTCATTTCCAGACTATCATATATTTTCAGTCGGCTTCTTTGCTTTAGTTTAAAAGATAAGTAAACCCTATATACAAATAAAGCCCCATTTACCTATTGTCAAGCAATAAATCGATTAAGAAACTCCTGACTCAACTCTTAACTCAACAGGGCTCAATATCCCCCTGTAGCTGCTTTGTCTGTGTAAACAACTTGGGTGCAAGGAGCTAGCCACACCCCTTCAACTTTCAAGCAGAATTACTCTGAGTATTCCCATGAGGTGGGAACCCTGTGCACATCAGAAAGTGGCGAGAGCTGCTCCTGCTGTTTGGTTGTTAACAGATGGGTAGCCATTTACTATGTATTATGTGATATGAAATGCAACTGTGCTACCTCAACTTACAAATGTGTGTTCCTGGTGTGCTGTGAATAAACCACTAGTATCTGAAGAAGAACCTCTGGCGCCCATCATTTATTTCAAAGTACAGCTACTACTCCTAATGCAAGTGGGGCCTATCCCGAATTCTGAGTGAAGCTCACCTGTGAGCGGATTCCATAAATGGATACATGTAAGCACTGGAAAAGTTACAAATAAATCCCAAGATGAAAGCATTAGATGGAATTCTGAATGTGGAATGCCATTGTTTGTATAAACAACTCTTCTTTTACACTGAGACAATTAGGTTTCTTTGTAAGTACATACCTCTGTCATTTACCTGTCTCAACTTTCTTCAT
This sequence comes from Pipa parva, assembly GCA_019650415.1. NCBI lineage: Eukaryota > Metazoa > Chordata > Amphibia > Anura > Pipidae > Pipa > Pipa parva. The sequence continues at coordinate 1,589 of WMED01020667.1, forward strand.
TTAAGGAACCCAGGCTATGTATATGCTGTGTTCATATACTAAATGTATATCAACTGACATATTAAATAAAATGAATCTTACCCTGGAGGTGTAAAAGTCCTATATCTTTTCGATAGAAGTCATCAACACTGTTGTTTTCATCTTTTGTGAATTGGCCAGAATTTTTTAGGAGACTTTCACAAACTACAAAGGCACAACACTGATACGCATAGGGCATCTCCATGACCCTGTAAATGGAACAGTGATCGTTAAATCCCAAATGGGCAGGAACAAAAACATCCTATAATAAAACAAACTGATTTACAATTATGAAGTATATGAGCCAATCAGCATAAAAGATACTAAATTACTGGATCATTTTAAAAGAAATCTTATTTTTGTCAAAATCCTTCAAATGTGCGTTACCTGGTTAAAGAAGGAGCTGCCGAGGGATCCTGTATTAACTAATAATGCAGTCTGGAATAGGGGTAGTATAAAATAAACAAGTGTATAGTACCTTAAAGTGGACCTGTCAGGGTCTGCTCCAATGCCTGACTTAAATATCAAGTTGGGTCGGGTTTGACAGTGCTAAAAGGATGACTGATATTAAAGTTTCTCCAATCAGTTCCCTTAAATCAGGGGTCAGGAACCTGTGGCTCTTTCGATGGCTGCATCTGGCTCACAGACAGGGCAGGGCCAAGGGGTAGGCAGCCATCTAAGGCACTGCAGGAGGGGGGCACTATCTGAATGCTCCCCCCTCCTTTTCCCACTCCCCACTTACCTCTTCCATGGTCCAGCTATGTCTGCTGTAGAGCTGAGCACTACAGTGTTCCTCCCCCTAGCAATGATGTAACTTCCTGTGAGCGGCTAAGATAGCGCCTCCCTCCTTCATAGAGTAGGGAGTATGAAGGAAGGGGTGGCACAGTGTGGGAAGGAGCTTGTAGGAGCAGCATGGAATAGGGGGTGTTGTTGGGGCAGTACAAAATAGGGGTGTTGTGAGGGCAGCATGGAATAGGGGTATTGTAGAGGCAGCACAGAGTGAGAGGGGGTTGTATTGTATGGTTCTCACGGAATTACATTTTAAAATATGTGGTGTTCTTGGCTCTCTCAGCCAAGAAGGTTCCCGACCCCTGCCTTAAATCATGATCTAGCAGGGATCTGATTGGATGAGCTATAATGTCAATCATTTAGCTCTGCCCAACCCGACTAGAAATTCAAGTCAGGCATTGGACCAGAAAAGAAGCAGGGAGTTTGCTTCTGTTACTATAGTTTTAACTGAATGCTTTTAGCATTCAGCTATGACAACTCCCTGCTTCCTAAAAAAAAAGTCTCTTAAGTGGACCTGACAGGTCCACTTTAATGAGATACTAAAATCTCAGAATGCCTTTGTGTAGGTTATCATAACTTAGGATAACATAATTACCTTGACCTAATCTGTAACTGTATTTGAACTTACTTAGGACTAAAAATAAGCCTTTATATGTTATGCAGAGCAAGCAGTATCCAGAATCCATTTTATGGTTTGTAGTTTATGCCTCAACTGTGCCCTGGGCACTGTTTGCTTCTGAGCATACTCTAACACATACTCCACCAAGTAAAACAATAATCACCTTCCAGCCACAAGCTGGATGCTCAAGCCCTTCACTTTATATACTGGATGTACTGAAGACTTTGGCTACAAGAGCTTAATAATAATAAATAAATTCAGTTAGGAAAATGGTTACAATATAATTAAAGGGTAAAAGTTTTAATAGAGAAAAATGTATATTATCATAACTAAAACATCTAATGTACCTTTCAAGCTATCATAACCGTCAAAAGTCTCATCTGAATGGGCTCTCTCACTTTTACTTCATTGGCCTATTTTGGAGACCGCTATTTTTTGCATGGGATCCTGTAGCAGAGTCTACCTAATTTTAGATTCAACTTTCAAAAACAGATATGCAGTTAGCAGGCGATTTAGGAATAGGTTAGGTTAAAGCTCCATTAAAGGGCAGGAAGTTATTAAAGCTGAAAAGCCTTTTCTAGTTTATTCCGCAAGATCTCAGCTGTTTGATTGGTAAAAATCGATTGATATTTTTCAATCAATTTTTACCAGTAGAAATTTTTCGAGTTTTTCAATTGGATTTTTTGATGGAAAGGTTGCCATACTTTACATTAGTACTATGGCAACCTTTCCATCGCAAAATCCAAGTTTAATAACTGACAATCCACATTTAACAGATGAAATAAATGATTGGCAGGTCATTTGTAGCAAGTTGTTCCCCTATGATTTTTACCTTGGCTTCCATTTGCCCTCTACAATTACAGATATTTATGTTCTATTTTAATTTACAACACTATTATAACTACAGTTCCAATTATTAGTTCTTATAAATCTTGCTACTATCCTTTCCATGCTTTCAACAACTGGCTGATTTATTGTATAATCATTTATTTTATTGTACAAAACCACAGAAGGAATGTATCACTCTCATTGCATTCCTGCTCTGAATTATGACTATAAAGAGAAAATTGATATGAATAGACACATTAAAAAGCCTTCCTTTTCCCAGTAATGTTATTTTTTCTTCTGTTTCTGTTTTCTCATCATTTTTTTGCTGGGAGAATTTCACAGCGGATTTGAAATTCCCTTACTAAAGAACCAAGAGTAGTCAGTGGTTCAAAAAGATTAAACATATATGGGGGGGTAATACAGCAATGTGCGAAGTGAGCTCCGGTTCCTTCGCATCACTTCGCACAGACTGTTATGCGCTCGCTGATGTCCTGCACATGGACATCAGCGAACGTTTTAAAGGGATTCCAGTCTCTGTGAGACCAAAAGAGTCGCCTCGCCGAGACTGGAATCGCTTTAAAGCATTTGCTGATGTCCACGTGCAGGACATCAACGAGCGCATAACAGCATGTGCGAAGTGATGCGAAGAATCCGGAGCTCACTTCGCACATTGCTGAATTACCCCCATTATTGCAAATACGTTACAGACACTTTCTCTCATTTTTTAAAGGGAAAATGATTTTTCTAGAGCTTAAAACATAGGTGATCAAAAACCAGGTGCAGTTGGCCATAAGTATTACAAGTCCACGTGATCTTTAATAGTTGAAAGTGATCGGAAAACAATACAACTAAAATAAAAAAATATACAGAATACCAAACAACCTAGCTAATTTAGGGGGTTATTCATTAAGGTGCGAATTCGACTGTCGAATTCTCAAACAGTGGATTCCCACAGCAAATCCGCGATAATTTCCCCATTGTAAAGTCGCGACAATTTTTAATGTTAAGATTTTCCCACAATAAAATCGCGATGGCGACAATATTCTCATTATAAAGACGTGACTGCAACAGTAGCAACCTATTGCGACTGCCTTTACCTGGTGAATTCACACCTATACGCGACAATTCAGACTTTAGTGAATAATCCCCTTAATGTGTAATTGGAGCTCAAGCCTGGCACCGCCTCCCACTTCTGCTTTATTTTTCACAACTACTATTAAACAAGGTAGCAGTATATTAAAAATAAACAAGTGACAAGCACTATGAAAAGAATTATTCCTATCCCCCACCAAATAAAGCATTTGCATTATAAAAAATCAGTGAAGCTTCTATTTTTGGCTTCTATACCATTTGGGTCATTTCCATTCTATTGTTTAGTGCTTATAGTTGATAGAAACCAACCAGGTGGCTAGTAACTGTATTGCATACCAGTGGTTATTCAATTGTACACCTGGCCCTACAACTAAAATGAACATGAGTAAGCATGCTTTTTTTTCTTTTTTACTTTTATGACATAGGGCTTAAGGAACCGTAATAAGTTCATATAACAACATTAAAATACAACATAAAATTCTTTTGTAAACATGAATTTTTGTTAAAATGATGTAGATTTGCACTAATAAATATTTAAAGGCAAAAAAAAAAAAATACCATCCCTAAAATCTTTTTTTTTTTCAAATTATTTCCTTAAAATGTCAAGAAAAACACAGTCATTGGTTTTTTAAATTTTTTTTGCATTGAGACAGAAAATATAACTAAGATGCAACACGGATGTTACAGGTTCATGTTTTATGGTTGCATAAAAGGTACACAAACATCCAACTTATGACCTGAAGTGGGTTAGTTACCCTTTTTTTTTGTACTTTTAATAACTGTGTTGTGATTTTTGTCAGAAAATTTTGGTTACTGTAGTTTTGGAAGTAAGATACCTTGAACCCAGACAGCACAAGCAGGAGACGAGAGATACTTTAAATACTTAACTAATGTTGCAATCTGGCTTTTCTACACATTTATTTTGCACTGAGAACATTTGTGTAACCTGACTGCTTTTATTTAATAAGTACAAAAAAAATATCACCCATAGAACAAATTCCAGTTTACTAAAACTCTATTCATTAGGTGCTTCTGTGACCAACACCAATAGTCTAGTGGAGGATAAGTAAATTAAAATCTATACCATTCTGCTTTAAAAGGTACAGTCAACTAAAACCCATCTGGGTCCAAAAACTTCTATTGCTGTTTAAAATTAACTCAAAAATATGTTCAGGTCCATAATAAATAAATAAATTAATATCTACACTCAAAGCACACAGCTCCAAGCAACAAAACATGGAATAAAGCAGGGAAAACCCTATACATTGCATGTTACATTCGACCAAGACAGGTTCCCAATATATTGTGAATAATATTTTGGTCTTAGTGAATCTGTCTTTACATATTTTAGACATTCTGCACAGATCGAACAGAAGATGTTGCAAATCTCTTTGTAGCCAAAGAACTGTGTTAATATGTCTAGTATCATCAATAACGTTTCTTTTTTAATGACCTTATATAACCTAATGTCGCCCATAATTTGAGAATCTCTTGTTGAAATTATTTTTTGACATGCCCACCTCAGCTTTGGAAAATGTTCGGATGGAATCAAGTCTTGGAGAGCAGAATTTTCTGTCAGTTTAAGATGAGTCAAACCGTGAAGGCCTGTCACAGGAAATGAGGTCAGATGGTTTGATGAAAGATCCCTGTGTAGAGAGAGAGAGAAGATCAAACCATCTTGGTTAAATAAATATAATCTTTATTAAAGACAAGACTTTTTTTTATTGTTTTTAGGTGTTATAGAATTCAGTTTTCTCCAGACAAATGTTTTAATTTAAAAAGTTTAAGAAAGTGTGAAATTTGTTGCTTATCAAAATCTTGCTATTCTTGATAGAGCTTATAAGTGATGTCATTGTAGGAAAACATAAGACACACATTATAATCACACACAAGATATCAGAGACCTGACACTGCCTTTAAATACTAAGGGGGGTTCTTGGCTAGAATCTAAATTGTTGCGTATAGGTGTGAATTCGCCAGCTAAAGACAGTCATAATAGACTTCTACTGTCGTGGTTGTGACATCATTATGGGTGTTATCACAGTCGCGACTTTGCTATGAAAATATTGTAACGGTTGTGGATTTGCTATGGCAATCCTCTGATTGAGAATTCGACAGTCGAATTATCACTTTAGCCAATAACCCCCTTAGCTTAATAGAAACACCCTGACACATACTTGTTCTTTCAACATTTACATCAACAACACAAAGGGCCTGAATACTCAGTATGCACAATGTTACTTATGAAGATCTTGGGGGTTATTCACCAAGGTGCGAATTCGACTGTCGAATTCTCAAACAGCGAATTCCCATAGCAAATCCATGACAATTTCCCCATTGTAAAGTCGAAACAATTTTTACAATTTTTTTTCCCATAATAAAGTTACGACTGCGACAATATTTTCATTATAAAGACGCGACTGTGACAGCAGCAGCCTATTGTGACTGTCTTTGGTAAGTGTAGCGAATTTCTTTATTAAATCACATTTAAAAACAGTGCATAGGATAAAAGCAAATGCCTACGCGTTTCACGCCATAGGCGCTTATTCATGGCATGCGATTTAATAAAGAAATTCGCTACACTTACCAAGGAGTGCTGGAGTTGATGCGTACCTGCTTGGAAGTCGTCCGATACCCTCCGAGGCACCCGCTTTACACATTTATGGGGGATGTAGCGGTCAGTACAATTTTTAATATATTGTGACTGTCTTTATCTGGTGAATTCACACCTATACGCAACAATTCGGACTTATCTCTAGGAATTTCCCTTAGTTTTACAACTTCACCCATTAATCAAGTTCCGTTTTGCCCAAACTCATCAGTATTTAATACACTTTGATTTTGTGAAAATGATGCCACAGTGTAAAAGCAGTGGGTATACTTTGCCCATTCATCAAGTAGACAAATGCATTCTGTTAACATAAATGTCGTTATGTGAGAATTATGCTATCTCTGGTGATAAAGGGATTTTTCACTAAATTTGAACTACTTACAGTGCAGAGAAGTAAATGATAAAGAAAACATTAGCTGAAGTTTGAAAAATATGCACTATAGTTCAATTATTTGACATGTGTTTACATGTAATGAAATCCCACAGAGTATTAACCACAGCCTTGACCTGTTGTTTAAAACTCACAAAAACACAGAATATAACAGGTGTGTATTTTAGGGAAAATGTGCAGCATCTTTCCCGAAACCTTTCTTGGAAAAGAGTTTGCTTGCAGAAATGTCAATGTGGCCCTGGCCTTACAACAGGACAGAGTATTTAACAAAATGGGAAGCAATGGAGTTCAAATCATGGGACAGAGTACATTAAACTGGACAACAGCTCAGTATGACATAGCACTTGTGGTTTATATATTAATATGTATCACATATCATCATATGGATTCCATTTAAAGTATCAAAGTTTTCAAAGTGCATCTGTCACCTCAAAATTCTAATACTAATGTAGGTTGTACTAATGAAATAAACGTTTTGTAAATATATATGTATTAATAAAAATGTCCCTTTATACAGTGTTTCTCTCTGTCATCTTCCCTGTCAGCCTGACTTTTCTTTCCCAAGTGTCAGGTGGGTGCAGCTAAATAATGTTTGACATTATAGTTCCTCCAATCAAATCCCTTAAATAAATCACGATCTAATATGGATCTGATTGGAGGAGCTATAATGTCAATTAACATCATCCGACCCAGGAAAGAAAAGTCAGGCTGACAGGGAAGATGACAGAGAGGAACATTGTATAAAGGCACATTTTTATTAACACATTTATATTTACATAATGTTTATTTCATTAGTACAACCTAATTTAGTATTAGTGTTTTAAGGTGACAGGTGCACTTTAAATGATTCTTCCTGGGGTCAGTAGCTATGTGTTTTCAGATTGGTTATTTCTTCCTTCTTTCCCCCTTTCTCGCTGCACTACTATTAAATGTAAGCAGAAACAGAAATTTCATTAAAGTGCTGCAAGCAATAAAATATGAAGCTCGATGGCAAACTGTCTTAGTAAACCATTGCCACATCTGCATAATACTGAGAAAGAAAATGAATTCATTGGACAACTCCTAATAGCAACTGAAGTAAGGACTTAAGAATCAGAAAAATGAATACACTGGCATTAATGTGATACCTTCAATAACTATTAAAGAATCATATATATATATATATATATACAGTATATATATATATATATATATGTATTGCAACTTAGTTTTGAGAGCTAACTGAAGAACAAGGTAAAGGAATAGAATCTGTACACACACGCAGGAAGGTAGAGAACCTTATTTAAATAAACCATCAGTGCAGATTAACAAACGTTTGTCAGCCTGATGAAGAGTGGACTGTACCCCCCGAAATGTTGCTGTTTTGTAACCTGCACTGATGGTTTAATTAAACAAGGTTCTATAACTTGCATATGTGTGTGCAGATTCTATTCCTCTACCTTGTTGCCAATTTTGTAATGTGTGCCCTGTATCTAAGCATCTAGCACCACTTTATAACATACTGGTGTGCACTTCCACACAGTGTTTGGAACTAACTGAAGAACACAACAGTTTTGCTTGTAAACTACTAGCTAACACACTATGAAAAGAAAACAAGAGTACTCACAATTTGATAAGAGATGGCAATGAAGAAAAGGAGTTAGGATGGATGACTGTGATTTTGTTCCATGCCAAATCACTGAGGGCAGAAAACAATGATAAATGATCAAAGAAGAGGTTTGAAGGGTCATTCGCTTAATCAGTATAGCTTCTTTTCCAAAGGGAATCAAGCCAGGCATTCCTTTCATTTTTTTTCTTTCAGGGGGTTATTCTCTAGAGACTAAGGGGGGAATTCAGGATAGTCTGAAGTGAGGCGAACACTCCGTACCTCACTTCAGACTATAGTGAATTTGGCTCTAAATTGTTGCATATAGGTGTGAATTCGCCAGTTAAAGACAGTTGCAACAGACTGTTACTGTCGCAGTCGTGTCTTTATAATGAGAATATTGTCGCAGTCAAGACTTTACTATGGAAATATTGTCACAGCCGCAACTTTAAAATTGTTGCAGTCAAGACTTTACAATGGGAGATTTGTCGCATTCGCGGATTTGCTATGTTAATCTGCTGTTTCAGAATTTGACAATCAAATTCGGACTTTAGAGAATAACCCCCTCAATGTTTGCTTTATATTTACCCTGACAAATGAAGATTTAACTGTACTTTGCTTTCTTAAAAAGGTCAAAATAAAAACGACTGACTTAGCCAATGAAATAATATAAAACTGCCAGAACCTCCACAAAGCGGGCACTATATCAAACCAAATGATCTGCAATGAGTTGAATTTGCTTTCCTATAATTACAGAATGGAGAGAAGAAGCCTTGTGTGGATATGTTATAGCTCCCCATTTGTTTAGAGATAAACCCGACAGATTAGGAATAAGGGGGGAATTCACCATAGTGCGAAGTGAGCTCCGGATCCTTCTGCTCACTTTGCACATGCTGTTATGCGCTCGCTGATGTCCTGCACGCGGACATCAGAGAACGCTTTAAAGGGATTCCAGTCTCGGCGAGGTGACTCGAGTGGTCTCGCCGAGACTGGAATCCTTTTAAAGCGCTCACTGATGTCCGCGTGCAGGACATCAGCGAGTGCATAACAGTCTGTGCGAAGTGAGCCAAAGGATCCGGAGCTCACTTTGCACTATGGTGAAATCCCCCCCCCTAAATCTTTTCCGCACCTGTTGTGTAACCGTAATCTGTACTGAATTAATAAATCATATACCCAGTTAATGAATTTAAAGGGGAAGTTTGAATTTTAACAATAAAAGACAAAAGAGAACAAATAAGCTGAAAGATACATTGTTGTAATATACATGAATTAAAAAAGCGTACATTTTGTGAAGAAACTAGCTAGTCTTCTCCGGTCACAGTGCAGCACTGTAAATCCAATGGGTAGTGAGTCTAACCAGGCGGAGTGGCGTATATGTATGTATGAATGTATAATTTTATTTATAAAGCGCCACAAATTTATGCAGCGCTGTACAGTTCAGCTGAGACCTGAGAGACCTGCTTCCTATTGTTTTTTTCAGTGCTGCATAGTGACCACTGGCCACCATGAAGATGAAACGATTGGATACACCAGCACAGCAGCTGGGGGAAGTTTTCTCACAATAGATATGTTTAGTTTATCAACGTACTGTATATTTCAAGGCTTTTATTTAAGTTTAATCATCTCTTTTTTTTTCTTATTAGGGCCCAGACTTCCCCTTTACACATTCTAATTAACCTGACCACAATGTGCCTGTTAGCAGCAAATAACTCTACTAGTTTCCGCATTGTAGACTGAGAGGGACCTCATGTTTAAAGTAAATTGCAGCCCAGTGTTCTCCTAATACCTTTGTGCTAGCACTTGGGATATTTAATTATAGTATTTAGGAGCGAGAACTAACAGTGGGATCAAGCAGCTTAAGATTCTGTGGAGCACTTACAGGGAACGAAGGACGAGCAGCTGCTGAAAGGTGGTGGATCTAATTTCATAGACTTCATTATGACGCAGGTCACTGAATAGACAGAAACATTATAAGTTGATTTCATATAGCATGAAATTACGTTGCTTTTGAACAGCATAACATTTCTTTTGTTTTTAACCAACACGTCATTTTTAACCCAGACAGAAGCTCGCCGTGTACAATTCTCTAATGCTTAAAAGCACATGCACAAGCAAAGAGATTATGGGGGTAATTTAGCATAGTGCGAAGTTACCTCTGAATCCTTTGCATCACTTCACAGAGGTTGTTATGAGCTCGCTGATGTAATGCACGCGGACATCAGAGAACGCTTTAAAGCAGGAGTCACCAACTAAAATTAACTGAGGTCCAAATTCAAAAATTTACCAGAAGCAAAGGTCCGGAAGATCACATTTTTCTCACTTGGACCAATGCCAATGGCTGTGCTTGTCCTCCGCATGTAAACAGATAGGTGGATTTGATTGGATGATTTACATCACGTGTAGCGTTCTGGTGTTTTACCATAATGCAGTGGTTCTCAAATGTCTCAGTTCAGGCAGGCCGCAGGTAAAGTGGCTTCGCGTATCTACTGTATTTGCCGGCGTATAAGACTACCCCCAATTTTGAATTGAAATATAGAGTTTGGGATATACTCGCTGCATAAGACTACCCCTCTTCCAACACGAATCCT
>WMED01020668.1:0-12109 GCA_019650415.1 Pipa parva
TTTTTATTTACGATTTACACAACGTGCCAACTTTTCTGATTTTGGGGTTTGTATATGTTTTTCATGTTAGTCCATTCCTATAGTACCTGGGCTTCTGAGGTTTGTAAAGTTCCTAGCAACTGTCTTTCAACCAAATGAAAGTAAATAAAAGGTAAATGAATGCTGTGTCCAAGGGCTCTGAAAGCTTCTCCTACATGGGTGCTGGTTTATATGCCACCCTAATCCCTGCTACTTATTTAAAGTACACACTCCGAACACAGAATTAAAAGGGGAAAAAATAAATAAACGTCCTTTGGATAAGCATTTCTAAGTTTCATTTGTACAAGGATTCGATTACAAGAGAAAACTAATCTTTGTTAAAAACAAAAAGCTGAAAAATATATTAAAAGTCTAAACAAAAGATAGAGTTTATTATACAATTCTGCACTAGGCCCAGTAACTAATGTGCGGTCAGCAGTTGTCTGCTAAATTGGGAAATCTTTGAAGGGGAACTACTGCCCCCAAACTCATATATATAAAATACATGTTTATGTTGTCATTCATGTTTGTAATAAACACTTCCCTCTCCCAGTTTATTATTAGTTGTGCTGATTAGAATGGTCCATGCACCTGCAACTGAGGGAAACTAGCAGAAATCTCAGTCACATGCAAACAAATGGATTCTTGGGGTCCAAGGGGCCAGACATGGAAAAATAGAAATTTACAATATTAATGAATAATTATATTATCAATAATTAATGGTGCATTGTAAGTAGAAGCATACAACAATCAATGTTACCTTTAGGGTGAAATTTACTCAACTTAAAAATTATTTTTTTGACTTTTTTTTTGCCCATTTTTCGGCCATTTTTTGCAACGAAAGGTCGAATATTAGGTTTTTGACCTTTTCACCCCATTTTTTTGCCTGAAATACAGACAAAAAGGGGAGCAAAATGACTTTAAAAAAATTGAAAAAATAGTTTGGAACTTTAGTATATTTCATCCTTAGTGTTTATATGCACATATAAGAAAACTTTGTTATAACAAAAGTATCTAATATATGAAAAAAAACCAACTAAAGTCTTCTAAAATGAATAATACAGTTCCACGTTCTTGTAATGTCTCCTAAGACAATTCCATTGTACACAAGTTACATGAACTCACCATCCCAAGCAGTATCACTAATCAGTGGGTCATCTGAAAATATTTCAGTAATATCTTATTAAACAGAACTTAACTATATCTATTTTATAAACAAATGAATTAAATTCAGTTGAAAAAATGTTCTTGTTACAAGCTGAACAATTGTCAGCTCACAGCCACGTCTCATTGCTTGATAAGGGAAATCATCTTTACTGTTAAGTGCTCTGCATTATATGTTGGCCCTGGAATTTATTTAGTGATATCGCGGTTGCAGTCAAGCAGACAGGAGGATTTTAGATAGCTCATAGGATATGAGAAGAACCTTTGCCTAGCAGAAACAACTGAAGCTGTCATAAACCTGAGAAGAGGAATTTCTATGATGAAGCCTATATTATGTTGTGATAGAAAACCACAGTGAATAGTCCCAATAGTAACTAGAATACCTTCAGTTATAGAAAGCATTAGATATATGCCATTTAGAAAAGGATAAAGCACTGACCCCACCGATGAGTTTAGGAAGTGGCAACTTTCAGTAGTTTTTATTATTCAAGACTATGCTTCATGCCCTACCAGAATACCTAAGGAATAGCATCACAGATAATTATCACTTCTAACTTGGTGTACAATCTGTATAGAATTTCCTCATTGATAATTTTGCCCTTAACAAGACTTAAATGATTGCAAATTGAACGCATTTAAATTCAATGCGATCAATAGAGCCTTCTACTCGCATTTTTATAATGGTCACTAATTTTCTATCTGGTTATGTTACCTTATATATGAAAATATACTCTTTGGCTGAGTAATCTCTTTGTATCTTTAGTAGTTATTTGAGTATAATGTAATGAACTGCGACATATTCTATATCCTAGCACTGATTTATATGTAAATAAAATACATATCCATTTATATTTATATTTATTTTTGCCCTAAAAGAAAACCATGATGGTCCATCTTAAGGGAGCACTTGAAACTTTTTAAAATAAGCTCTCTTACATTTATATTGGTAAAGTTAATTTTTTGAAGATATTTGCAGTAGGAAATAAGTGGATCCTAAGGTATTTTATGTTCACATTTTTTTTTTTACAAAAACACCATGACAGGTTTTCTGTAGGACCCTAATTAAATATGTTATCCCCAAGATAGAACAGACCTGGAGTTTTAATAATGTGAAACAAATTTAATGAGTTTCTATGGCTTATTACACAATGAAAAAGATAGCACCAATCTACAGGATATAATGAATGATTTCAAAAGGACAAGATGAATATACTATTTTCTCTTCTAAAGCACCAACAAAAATACCATGTTTCAAGAGCTGAACAATTCCTGGTAATTACCATAAAAATACTATTGCAGGATCAGAGCACTAAAACCTTACTTTTTTAACAATTTATTTTATTTATTTATGATTGTAGGCTTATGTTTTGCATGATTGTAATGCTGCGTGCATAACCAGAGGTGTGTCACTAATACAGAACAAGTCATGGTTGTTGTCATTGTGTATCATACCTCTACTTTCAGATATTCTGGTTGCTCTTTCTGCTTCGTAGTCACATGAGTGAGAAACTGTGTTTTTTTTTTGAATGAGGTTAATTTACACTCATTTATACCACTTTTCTATTTTTTTTTTTGTGTGTGTTTTCTGCAAATATCTCTAACTTATGGATAGCCTCTTCCCTCCACACTATGGTACACCTCATCTGTTCTGTACCTCAGTATTTTCACCAAAGTGTGACCCTTCTAGTTCAATATGCACATGAGAGAAAAGTTAAAGGGGCACTATAGTGCTGATATAACTGCACATATACATATTAAACTAGTTTATACTAAGCCAATTGCTGACACAAATAGTTAAAAAAATGTTTAGGGAAGAAATAATAGTTGTTTTTGTTTCCCTTAATTAGTTTTCCTGAGAGCTGACATTTTCCTCCCCCCACTCCCCTCCTCTTTCTGTTCTATAAGTCAGGCAATGAGAAGAAAAATCTGTCTGGCTGCTATTGTTTAAGCAGTGTGCTGACCTTTTGACTCCATAAATTAAGCTTGTTTACAGGAGATTACAGAGGAAAAGGTAACTTGTGCTCATGTACTAAGTAGTAAGTAGGGTACCTTTTCCTGGAAAACTGTCCAGTACACGTCACACACACATTTCCTGGTGCAGGAGTTTATCAAATCAAATCATTCTGCATCACATAAAACAATGACTGGAAAGAAAGACTTCTCAGTAAGGTATTGCATACGTAAAAATGTATTTTGACTACAGTACCCCTTTGATAGACAGTAGAGTAGAAGAGAAGACTACAAGAGGTCTGTGAGAGAAATTTTTACTGGTAAAGTTTATTGAACCAGGTCACTAATCAACTAAAAGGGGAATTCATCAACAGGGGCAATAGTTTACAGAGGTCTGGTAACCCATAGCAACCAATCAGCACTCAGCCTTCTTTGGTATAAGGAAGAAAGAGTAATAAAAGACAACTTTTGATTGGTTGCTACAGGTTACTATACCTCTGTAAAGTTTGCCCCAGATGATACATTTTCCTATTAGTGTCCTATTTTATTTGAGTTACTGTGAATATTAAAGTTTAACCCTTTAGGTTTAGTGCTGGAAAAGCAATCTTGAGATAAGGCCTTTAGAGGAGAGAATCTAGCATGGAGTAAATATATAGGGTAGCATGTATAAGCCTAATGGTTACAAGATTAGATTATTATCTGTAAAGCAATACCTGGTTTCCCTGATTCTTTAAAACTTTACTTTCTCTAAGGATTTTTTTATTTATTGCGAATGCTGGGGGAGTCCTTGTCCTCTAGTTTATACAAGGCTTAGAGCAACTGAGTTAAATAGACACTTGTATCTTTATAAAGATAAATGATTGATATCAAATAGTTTTTTTATGTTTGTGGACAACTGGCATTAAATCCATAAGAATTTCCAAAACCCCAAACTTACTTATCAATATTAATCATAGATATCTATTCTCATGAAACTTAAAGCCTTAAAAGAGAAAAATGACAGTAACCATTTCAGAGTCAACAGCTGTTGCTGGTAGATGGTTTCGTGAACAAGAAATTCTAAAGAGAACAATACTGAATAAAAGTCTTAAACTCAGCAGCACTGAATATCTTTGAAACTTTTATTTAAAAAAAATATGAAAACAGCAGTTGGTTCTCAACAAGAAATTCAGCAAATCACAATTACTGTCAGGTTTAGTCACTGCTTCTCCTCATGCATATTTCCAATCTGTGCTTTTAAAATAAATCTTCCAGAAGATTTTTAAAAAGGAACCTCTTTAGTGTAAGAGGAACATACAGCATTTTACTATTGCAGTGTAAATTGCGCTTAATTATTCTCTGTCTCATTATCCATAATTGACAAACTGTAAATTTCTGCCAAGGGGAATCTTTTTTTATTCAAAAGGCACATTGAGTTAGATTCACTAAGGCCCGTTAAGTTAGGGGGAGTAGTGTATTGTTGGATTAAGCAACAGTGAACTCTAATTTTTCCTCCCTTAGTGATATATTCTATACACCAAGCTAATTAAATACAAAGAAAAGCAATACAATAATGGTGAATCATGTAGGGGGCTCAATACATAACTTTGCTGAACTGTATATGCATTTGTTTTCCACAATTCTACCTGCATATTTACCCTGTGAGGTGCCAGAGTTGTTATGGTTATGTTCCTTGGTAAATAGGTCTATCATTTTTTTAATAAAGTTTTTGTTGCCACTTCCTGGAAAATACTTAATAAAATAAGGCAATTAACGTTTCAATAAAGTTTTTCCTGCAACTTCCTGGAACTAACAGAAGTTATTCAAATTAAAATAAGCATTGCAAATTGTTCTCTTTATTTCTATTTATTTTAATGCTTCTATATTTCCCTTTTCCCCTAGGCGACTCACCTAGCAACAGGCACAAAATATATATCTTAACTGCTATTGTTCTATCCCGAATGTTTTTTTTTTTTCTTGTGCAACACACAATGTATTACGCTGTATTGACTGCAATTGCTGAACTGTGATGCACTACATGCTCTTCATTCCCTTTAATTAGTAAAATCAATAAATATAGCTTGAAAAGAAAGAAGTATTATAAACTCCAAACGTATGCGCTCATAGGTTTACAACCTCAGTAAACATTTGGTTTATTGAATGTATAAATCATCCCCATGTCCAATATTTTGTACCATAATATATCAGAGCCAGTTTACTTCATCATTTGGGGGCTGTCTCCTGTGGGAACATCTTCATGGGCAATACCTAACTAAAGGTAGAAATAGTAAAATATAGCAATGTGGACAAATGACATGTCTAAGTAGAATGCAAAGTCAATAATTCCACACTGTTTCTTTTTTGCCAAAGTTATATTAATACTTTACCAAACCTAAGTCAATCAACAACTGATTGTACACATTGCTATATATCACTAGAGAAGCAAGAAATTATTACATTTCTGTCATGAGCAGGCATTTGTTCCTCTCTTGTCTGGAACTGAACTGGGGGACCTGCTGCACATCAGCAAACGGACTATATGAGACCCATGATACAAGGATATTCTTGGACATGCATGCCTGAGCCTGTGGCTGCACACCTGTCAATTGTTTGCACAATTACACATTACCAGCACTATGACTATGAGGTAACTAACCCCCTGTGCTTTCCCAAGCTGCTTACTGTTGTTCAGTCAACAACAAAGTCTTATCTCAATTTACAGTTCTGTGTACCAACTCCTGTCTGTTTCCAGACCTTAAATCATGTGCTGCCTATCCTGACATTTGCCCGAATATTGCTACAAACCTTTTCTGAGTGCTTAGAACTTAGATTTGTTGACTACTTTTCATCTCTTATGTGTTGATTCTGTTCTTCTCCACAGCAGAAAGCATGTGGCCCCTAAAGGGCATTTGTGAATACCATAGTGGGTCCGCTCTTTGGAAACCCAGGTCCCAATGCTCTAATCTAACTTTTGAGAATCTTTGTCTCTACCAGATGCCTATGTTAGCATCATTTCTATATTTTTGGGGCTTTTGCAGTTGTTATTAAAGAAACATCATGGAATTCACAATAAATGATGTAACCAGCAACATTTCTAATCAGTTATTTCATTTGTACAGCGGCACAAACTTTTAGATGATTAATAACAAGTAGTCTGGGCCTTTTGAAAATGAGAGTACAAATATATATCATGTAGAAATGTGTTCAGAATGGTATAAGTGATATGCTCCTCAATGGACTATTTTGTAAGACACTACCATTTTAACAGGATCGGGCCTGTTAAAGATAAAATCTGAATTTAAATTGTCATGACATATAGAGGCATTATGAGAGACAAATAGGTTTTTGCAAAATCTGGACCTAATCAATATATTATTTGCACACCCTGTTTAGCCTTGCTTCATATTCTAGTTTGAGGGAAAGACAAGTTTATGAAACTTAAATTTAACCATTTTGCCTAAGCATTTGTATGCAACAAATTTTTTTTTAAAATGAGTGGGTGGATGAGGCAGGTGGATGGAGACAGGTTGTTTATCTCAAATTGCTAAGCTTTTGACTGCTAATACATACATTCTGGTGTTGTCCCAAAATATATTGTTGGGCAGACAATGATTTGTAATAGATTGTAATGTTTACATGTTTCTGTACAGGCGTAAAATTATAAACTACTCACTTTCTTCAGTCTTACAAGATATTCACTACCTGATCAACTCACCGTCTATTTTATTTTGTACTGTGCCTGCTACTGTAAATCTGCTTTTAACAGCAACCATTATAACAGCTGAATCATTAGACACCTTAAGGAACTAGATATAATAATGATAGTAATAGTTTTAGTAAGGATTACCTAGAATAGGTGGCATTTTGGGGCCATGAGCATCTTGTTCCAGAAGGACTATCATGTAGGTGTGCTGCCTGTTGTCTAAGAGACTAAAATGTTAAGTGGAGATACAGACAAGGCAGAAATCCCTCAATCCTGGCAACAAGGAGGAGCACTGTGAACCCATCATGCACCAACATAATACACTCAAGGTGAGCATTTTGGATGTGGTGTGAGTGTTGGATGACTTCCACCATGTAGTGGGTAAGTTCTGATGTTATTGCACTGCATTTTGGCAAATGTTCCTCTTGGCCACAGGCAATAGCCTTCAGCTGACACTGCAGCATTATCCAAGAAGGCAAATGTTCCAGACGAAAATGATGAAAACTTATTATTTATTGTGCCATATTCACACAAATGAATAACGTTTCAGGGGGAACGATGCCTTCCTTCATGCAGCATCATCCATGAGCAAAGTAGTTCTCCTTGCTTATCTAACAACTGGTTAGAAGGTAGCCTCATTTTTTTACTCATCATCAAAATGATATTTCTTTATAAACTATTCTATTTGTGGTTTCTTTTCAGTCTCCCTCCTCTCTGACTCAATTATCTATTTAACTATAGAATGTACAGAGAGTCAGAGACTAACCTTTTGAAAACAGGAATGTTTTATCTTCTGTGAATTACTTTGTGGTCTTTGGGGGATATTTCTCAGTATTTTTGCTGATTTTTATAGGATCAAAAACAACTTTTTGATGTAAAAAATGCATAAAAAAAGTTATTTTCTACATGGTAAAAACAGAATTTTTGAATAGGCGATATGGCATAATAAAACACTTTCTTCAGCATTAGATCATCCAAAAAATGTTCTACTTTGATAAATTTCCCCCATTTGTGTAAAGGGCTAAAACATACCTGGCTAAATGATCCACATTTTTTTTCTGCCGCTTATTCTTTCTCCTCTGAGGGTGATGGTGCCTGATCCTGATGATGCTCTTAATTCTCTAAAAGAGATCATGGATGTTGACTCACTGCAATTGAATTTATCCTGAAATATTTGATGGATCTTTGTGAAGCAGTCAGCCAGATCTATTGACCTTTCTGTAGCATCTCATTGGGCACTGTACTTAAAACCATGGATGGCTCATACAGCTGAAAAAGCAAACCTGTGTCAACCAACCTTTGAAGGCAACTTGCTGTTGGGGAAAAATTTGGATGCAATCAGGCACAAGAGGTGTTAGTGATAGTGGTGATTGTGATAGTGTTTCTCCCACAATAAAAGAAAAGGAAGAGATAGAGACTGACAGAGACAGAGAAAGTTCCTTTCATAAAACAAAACAGAATGGTCCAGATAAGGAATAGAGGTTGTTAAGGGAATAAAACTTTGACAAAAAGAAGGACTCCTTTCTCCAAGTCTACAAAAGAGAATCAATAATGATTATGATTATATTTAGACTTTGGCAATAAACAAGTTTGGATGTATTTGCCTGAGGGTGTCTAAGGGAAGGTTTACAAACAGAATTCCAAAGTGTCAATAAAAGATCGTTTGACTTTGAGAACATAAAGAGCCACATCAGACAATAGAACAGTATATTTCTTAAATTTCTTTTTTTTGTTTGTTTGTCAAACAGTGAGCATTGACTTAGAGAATGCTGATTTAAAACGAGTTTTTTGAAAAGCCAATAAGTTTTTGTTTTAGGGTTCACAGTAACAACATGCTCCTACACTTCTGTTGCCTACTTTTCAGTCTTTGTCAATCATATTAAAGGAGAAATAGGGGGCGGGTACTATGTGATGTCGTCACATCCATACCCAGGAAGAGAGCTGCAGTGAGGAGGCATTCACGATCCTGGCATGATGATAATAAAATGAAAGCTGATCTAGCAGCAGTACACGTAGTGTACTGCAGCTAGATCCATCAGGTAAGTATACTTTATTACTAGATTTCTCCTTTAAGTTGAAGTTAGAATCCAAAAACTCCTGAAAAGAAGTTTTTCACTTTCACACGTAGTACGGGCAAAATTTATTAAACTCTGAAAAGCTCACTTTCACTTTTCTGAGTTTAATATTTGGACGAACACCCGGAAGTTTCTCGCAGTATCGCGAGATTTGTTTTGATCGATACATGCTGAGTGAAACTTTTCCATTGAATATATCCATGGGAAGGGTAGCCATACTTTACATTAGTGTAGTATAGCTTTACATTAGTGTAATATGGCTACCTTTCCATGGAAATATTCAATGAAAAAAGTTTCTCTTGGCAAGTATCGATCGAAACAAATCTCACAATACTTACCGCGAGAAACATTCCGGGTGCTCACTCGATTAAACTCAGAAAAGCCAAAACGGTTTTTCTGAGTTGAATAAATTTTAGAGTATATAGATATATTAACAGATAGTTTGTGTATAGCCTGTGGAACACATCTTGGTGAAAGGTTTGTTTAAGGAAGTATTGAAGTATCATTTAATATTTTGGATTTGAAAAGCTAGCAATATTGTTTTTTACAAACAGAAAAAACATAAGAATAAGACCAGACAATGCAGCAGTGGTGACATATATGAAGAAGCAAAGCAGGATATGAAGTGTAATATTTCCAAAAGAATTAGAGATCATGACATAAGCTCAAAATTGTGCAGGATTGAGTACAGGTCAGACCAGGTCTGTGCAGTTTCAGCACTGATTGGCATCAGCTGGGTAATGACTGTTTTAATTCAGATATTTTTCTATGCTATGTATAAAGTAAAGCCCCACATGCTGACTAATAACATTTTGATCAATACTTGTATGCCATTGTGTTCAGATTTTTTTGCCAGCTTTTACCAACACACACAAGCCTTTGTCCTTAGCTTAGCATCAGAGACTATAGGAAGTGGGTGTGGCTACCTTTTTTAAAGACCTGGGAGGAGTTCCTTTCCATTGGCCACATTAGAGATAATGATTCATCTTTTCATGATTCATCTAGCTATTACTTCTCCTTGCCTTTCCATTCACTTGAGTGTATCAATGTGTGTCATGGTCACTGTGTAAAAACAGGGATTAATATAGAATCATAAGCATTTCCCTGGATGCAAGCAAATCCAGCATTTAACACTTCCTCCCTTATATTGACAATACCTATTCTTAACATCTAGTTAAAGACTATAGTTTCATAAAATATGCTAGCTTTCACACAGAAACTTCTAAATAGTCAGGAGTGCATTGTAGATTTAAAGTTGTGCTGTTCTTACTTTGTAGGAGTTCCAGGCATCTGGAAGAGGTTGTGGCAGCTCTGGAAATATTTTTCTGAAATGAATACTGATACAGACAATTTATTTTTAATGGAAATGATGAAAGTGACAGACTTGGAACAGACATGCCTTCTGTCACTGTATTACTAAAGTCAATCATTAGAACCTAATAATGCGGATCAAACAGGTTATTACTAGAAATTGTAATACAAGTCACAGAAAGGTCATTCTTCTTCTCAAGATTATGATAGGTGAATGTTTGCTTCATATTACTTTGTCACATGCACTGCTTTTCTGCAACACACAGAAATCCATTGCAGAAGGCTTTATGAGACTAACTTCCCTTCAGTGTTTGTTACAGGAGATGAAGTTTAATACAGTGATTTCATACTGTCTTTAAGTGTTGTCCATTAGTGTTGCGTCTCACATTTTATGTGATGTAACTATGGCAACACCAATTAAAACCTATTAACTGAGTCTATGGAGTGGATTGTAATGGTGGTGATTTTTGACTATACATTCAGAACTCAAAGTCTTATTTATTGAACTAAATATTTTATCTGATTACCAATAAGTGCCAAAAAAATAGATACATGTGGAAATATGTTTCAAAATCTTTTGTGCCAAGAATATTTGGGATTTTTATGTAGGTATGTATATATATTTGTATTTGCCACTAGGTTACGCAGCGCTGTACTATCCAACAATACAGTTATAATACATGCCCAAGGAAACAGGGGAATTTTGACTGGTACAGAATCCACGCATCCCCATCCTATACCTTCTCCCAAAAATACATAAATGATTACAAAATCCCCCACGGAGACCTATAGTCTTCCCCCTATTTATATTGTAAGGTCTATGTCCTCTTGTTTCAATCATGGCCTGGCACTTAGAGTGAATTATCTTCTTGATTATATGCTTGTAATTTACTTCACTTGCTCTTTGTTAAGCACCTTTCCCTTGTCTGTTTTATAATTGTGAAATAAAACAAAAATTAGAGTACTCAGCATATTCACTGTGAATGTGGCGTAGCCACTGTTTTAATGTGCCATAACATGTTTCAGGCTTGGTTGCTTTTTATCATATGTGCAAACATACAGAAAATTCGCATAATTAAACTCTTTCCAACAGCCAAACCCCGTATTGGTGAACCAATTAAGTGAATCAATTAGTGTCCAGGTGTAGGTAAGGACTGCCTTCTGGATCCAGGCCTTCTTAACATGTTAATATCCAAAGTCCATAGATTGATTGGAACTGACCAAAAGAAGCCTATCTAAGGGTTCAACATGTGTAACCCATAACAAAATACAATAATTGTATTATACAATACTTATAAATAACATTAGTTATATTAGTTAATTATCAGGATTGGTATTACCTTGAGCTGTACATTAATCAGGAATTAGTGTACACATGTGTGTGTCATTACTGCTGAAATATCTACAGCTACCTCCTACCTCTCTTCTTTTGTAAATAAATCATTTGGTAAGTTTTAATGCAATAACCAACTGGCACCGTAATTATTGTTTAAGTTATTCATCAAAGTGTGAGCTTGACAGTTAACATGAATTTGACAAGTCATGTGGATGAGTGTGCAAATTGATATGAATAGCTCCATAAGTCTAAATTGATTACAGAATCACTTCATTGCAGAGTTTGAGAGGATATAAATTTGAACCTGTACAGGACTGTTCAGGCTTTCAGTGAATAAGCCCCTGAGTATTTAAGTGCATTTCGTGTACACTGTTTGACAAGATAGTTTCCTAGGAAAATGTGGTTGATAAATTCTAGCCATGAGCTATAACTGTATAAACCTTCATTCAAGGGAAGGTTCAACAGCTCTCCACAAATACCCCCAAAGCTTTTATTGATACCATAAATAGCAATTACCGTATTTTTCGCTCTATAAGACGCACCTGCTGATAAAACGCACCTAGATTTTAGAGG
>WMED01020669.1:0-12109 GCA_019650415.1 Pipa parva
ATCGTTGGAAAATAAATCGATACATCGATTAAATAGATGAATCGTTACACCCCTACAATGTAGTGTAGACCTGTGCAACTATAACGATTAGTGTCCCAAACATTGCCAACTTGTTCATTAGATGGCTTTATAGTAAGAAAATTAAATTGTATTTATAATTATAATACAGAACCAGTGGTTAGTGATGCACATTATAATCCAAGTGATGATTTTTGTGTTAAAAAATGTTTTTCTCTTAAGATATTTTCCTAAAAGGCTTCAGAGAATTTCTGTTTATTTTCCTCTCAGTTAACAAAGAAATGATTATGGTAAAACGGAACTTAACATAATATAACAGAATGTGTTTATTCAAGCTGACAATTTTTATATATTTTTTAGTTTAACATAAATTAGGATTTAAGTATATAGAAAGCATGTCATAACAATAAAGGATACTATTGTTCTCTGCATACTTTTGTGCGAAATGCAATTATTTTGTTTAACCTCATTATGTCCTTTCAATGAATCATGATATATTTTTCTCCTACCTTCTTCAGTCTTCAACAAAATTGTTTTAAAACATTATAGATTTGTTTGTTTAAAATGTAATTTAAGCAGAATCAGACATCCCCTCATATTGATATACTTGCGGCAGCAGCAATGATCAAGGCTACCCTGGCATTCACCTAGAGCCCCCACAACTGGGTTAGGGTTTAGCAGTAGGATACCCCAGGTCACAACCCCTAGAGCTGTAGCCAGATTATGAACAGGAGCAAGGTCAGCAAGAATCAGGAGGTCAGGGCAGGCAGCAAACAAGAATAGTCAGCGTCCTAAGCAAAGGGTCAGGTCAGGCAGCAAACAAGCATAGTCAGAGTCCAAACAGAGGGTCAGGACAGGCAGCAAACAAGCATAGCCAGAGTCCAAACAGAGGGTCAGGCCAGGCAGCAAACAAGCTTAGTCAGAGTCCAAAGCAAAGGGTCAGGCCAGGCAGCAAACAAGCATAGTCAGAAAGTTGGAACAGGTCAAACCAGGAACTTTAATATTAACAATGAATCACACCCAGGAGCATATACAGGAGTCCTATATTCGGGCACCGATGCTACTGACAGGCTCCTTTATATAGTAAAGGATCCTGTCAGGTGACCGCACCGAGCCAAATCATAAGCACGCGACCACGACATGCACACTCGTGATGTCAGTGCGCTCACATGATGCAAGCGCCGGGGAAAAGAGGCAGCATGCCCGGCACTACAAGGAGACCGGCATTGGAGCAAGTGGGACAGGTAAGTAAAACTCCTCACACAAATATATGAGTTTTATGACTAGCAGCCAAAATGCTGTTTTATCTGGATATAAAATTGGAGGCGAAAAAGTCAAAAACATAATTTTCGACCTTTTTGCAGCAAAAAACATCTGTTTTCGCTGCGAAAAAGTAAAAACAAAATAGTTTTCGACTTTTGTCAATTTTGGCCCCAAATCTATCAAAGTGGACTTTATCGTTCATATACGTATTTATTGAACCTTGATCTTAATAGGGCTTTAGCAACCCTTTAACAAGTAGTCAGATAAATGGGGTAAATATTAATTGGTTATGGTGTCAAAACAAGACCAGTAAACTGTATAATTTATAAGGATACAGTTATCTATAGTGCAGTATTTTTTAATGAACTGTGGTGGATCTTGTCTAATGACTGAAGCTTTCACACTGATTGATGAGATAATTAAACTCCAAAGAAATGAAGAGGCAAGTAAATTATTCTGTGTTTCTATTGGTATTATCTTTTATTACTCGCATAATACTGGGTCTGTCATCTTGTAGAAGGAAATGCCAGTGATATTGTTCTCACCAATAGAGAGAAAACAAGGCAAAGATTGTTGGAATACAAGTACAAGAAACGTGGTGAGGAATATTAAGTTGTGTAATGGTGGAGGGTGCAAGGTGGAAAAACTGACAGTTCTATAAAAAGTCTGGTTGAGTTACAGTTTAGAGGTGAATACACCTCTGATTGTTTTTAAAGGAACACTAAAGTATTCTGCTTGTGATAAAACATTTTGCAATCCAGGAAGTCATTTTTTAAATTAACGTGCATTGGTATCCCCTTATTCCATCTCCTGCTGATCCCTAGTTTATCGGTCTTTACTATTAGAAGCAAAATTCAGCCAGAAGGTAAAGTGTTTAATTAAACGGTGACCACCAGCTTAAGACTTTATTTTTCCGTTATTGCAAAAATGCAATTCTTATTTTCTGTTCTGTAGTGTCAGAAAACGTTTAGTTCAGTTAAAGACAGTTTAGCTTGAATGACTTCAATGTTTTACTTTGTTGGTTACTGTTCCCATGTCTCCGGAGAAATCCTGAGTAATCGCTGCAGCTTCTGATGTTTCTTTTTTGACCTATCTGGACATTGTAGAGGCTTACAGTGTCACACCATTGTTTAGATTGTGTAGTTTAAACAGAAAAATGTGTATTCCATAAATTCAACCACAGTGTTCCTTTTACTGATTAAATAAAAATGTATCAGAGGTTCCATTCTGTATTGACTGAATTTTATTTAATACATAGTTATGGCGTGCCATAGAAATCCTAAAATATCACAGTGTCTGAAAATCAAAAAACTTGTAAACTTATAGCTGGGTTTAAAGTATATTAGGCCTTTCTATCCCTTTAATATTTGTAGAACGCATACATTTTCTTATATAATATGAAAGGTACCACAAAGAATACACATATCAGTTTACTGCTATTTTTCCTCTGTAATTAATCACCTTCTGACTTATATCAATTAGTTTAAATTAATAGAACATCTGGCAAGAGGAGGAAATCTAGATACAACAGCCGTAATGATAGAAACATGCAGAACTCTATTTTGTTGGATAAGAAAGCCCTGTTTAGAACTTGAAGTTGAAAGAATGCTCTCATCGTGTATTATGCCAAGATACATAGGGTGTGCTGCACAGCATTGATATACTCCACTGACACTAGACCAAACAGTCATATGAATTAGACTGAAACAAATCTTTCTTTCATCAGTCACTGTAAAAGATAAGTACATGTTTGGCTAAAAGAAAAAAAATATAATAGATCTTGAAGAGGACAACTAAGGAAAGCACTATTGTTGCGGTGTTTTATTTCCATGCAAGCTCCCTTGGTAGAGGAAACCTCCTGGCAGTAGTTAGACATAGTTACCTATGGCTGGTGATAAACCCAGATAGAAGAACTTGCTTGAATCATCTGTAATAACAGTTGTCATAGCCAAATGTATGTTTCCACTTCATTACATAAGGTCTCCACTACTCCACCCTTTCATCAGTGCAATATAGGATAAATAGAATCAATTTACCCTGCATCCCTTGCATTATTTAGTGGGGAGGCTATTGACCAATTTATATATTCATTTATTCAACTTTATCAACAGCAGAAGTAGAAAGGAGCACTTGCAACTTTTTTATTTAAAAATGTAGCCACCTAAACAATGGAATAAAAGTATCCTGGAACAGTGTTTCAGTGTGCTCTAATTAAATTATTTTTCAAGGCATACTTTTCTGTTTATGAATATTTGACAACCTACCTTGAACTCCTTCTCAATATTGGCCAGCTTTGCAAGTTCATTGCTAAGCTCTAATGCTGTATGTACCGGATCCTCACTAGATAGTGACAGATAAGCTGGACTTGCCAGACCTTTATAGGCATTTATCCTTGACCTTGAATGACTGAAAGCGTCATGTTTTTGCTTTTCAGTGCAATCGTTGCACTTGCAGAAGTAATCATGAGGTCTTTCTATCCTGGCTCCTTTTATCAACAGCATATGTACAACTTCATATTTTTGGCAATGAGCTGCAAGAATGATGGGTGTAATGTCCGGAGAAAACCTGGTACCATCTTCATCATAAGAAAAAAAATCATCATCCTGCAATTCCTGCTCGCATGGGCTGAGTGTAAGTCTTTTGCTTGCAGCAAATGCCGAGTGATTCAAAATAGCTTCCACTATCCTGACATAACCTTTGCTGATTGCAAGTAACAGAGCATCACCAATTCTTGCTAAGTTCTCTTTCTTGAGTAGCAGTTCGGTGACTTCTAAATGTTCGTTGCCTACTGCCAGCTGCAGGGCATTTTGACCCATGTAATCAACACAGTTGACATTTAAAGTTTTAGATTCCTCCAGCATTTTCCTTACTACAGGAATGTTTCCATACTCTGCAGCATCCAAAAAACGCTCCTCTTCTGGTGTCAGATTTGGGCCTCTGTTATTAAACATAAATGCTGGGCCTCGGACTGCTTGCCTTCTTCCTTTCTCCCTCATCATGGTGACACGCCTCACGGATGAACCTCCATCACCTGATCTAAAAAAAGAAAAAAAATAGAAAACAGTAAGACAAATGATTGTTATATTTATAAAAGGTATCATAATGAAGATGCATCCTTAAAATGTTTTGTAAGCAGGTATTAAATAATAATTACCGCATATGCAATATGCCAAGACTTTCTCCAAAACATTGTTTGTTCTGTTTTGAAAAACAAAAGGCGCTTTAATAAAGTCTTGGTGTACTGGATGCAGGGTAATTATTATTATTTAATATATATGGCTTTGATTGCTGTGTAATGTGAATACAGAGTCTACACTCTGAATTATACAGTTTTAAGACTGTGCTGTGGTTTGCAAGAAGAAACTTTTAGAAAAAGTTTGCCACAATCATTTCATACTTAATTTATATCTATGAGCTATGATATTAACAAAGTGTAATATAGTTATTAAAAAAACAATGTTTGTTTTAGAGAACGAATGGCCTCCATTATGCCTGACAGCTAGCAGGCTGGAGGGGAGTGTGAGCTGGTGATCAAGCTGTCAGGAATAATGATCAACATTACCCACCAGAAGCAAGAGTGGTGAGTGGAAGCAGGCACAGTGTTAGAGGAAATTTTTGGAAAGAGAGAGATTAAAAAATAGGAGGATTAGAGAAAAAGCATAAAAATATGGTGGGAAAGATTTTAATAAGAGGGAAAAGGTAAAAAGCACAGATAGTTTAAACTGATTGTAAGATTTAAAAGGGTTTGATAGATTAATTAGAATAGAAGAGAGAGACTAAAAAGGGTTAAAACAGGTTAATAAGAAGAGGAGATGGATATTAATGCAGGGAAGAAGGCAACTGAAAAGGACAGAATAAGACTAACATGCCACTTCCATTTGCAAGCA
This sequence comes from Pipa parva, assembly GCA_019650415.1. NCBI lineage: Eukaryota > Metazoa > Chordata > Amphibia > Anura > Pipidae > Pipa > Pipa parva. The sequence continues at coordinate 5,169 of WMED01020669.1, forward strand.
TATCATTGCAAACTGTTAATAACATAATTGTAAACATACAGGGGTTGGACAATGAAACTGAAACACCTGTCATTTTAGTGTGGGAGGTTTCATGGCTATATTGGACCAGCCTGATGGCCAATCTTCATTAATTGCACATTGCACCAGTAACAGCAGAGTGTGAAGGTTCAATTAGCAGGGTAAGAGTTTTGTTCAAAATATTGCAATGCACACATTATGGGTGACATAACAGAGTTCAAAAGAAGACAAATTGTTGATGCACATCTTGCTGTCGCATCTGTGACCAAGTCAGCAAGTCTTTGTTATGTATCAAGAGCCACGGTATCCAGGGTAATGTCAGCATACCACCAAGGACAAAACGCATCCAACAGGATTAAATGTGGACGCAAGAGGAAGCTGTCTGAAAGGGATGTTCGGGTGCTAACCTGGATTGTATCCAAAAAATATAAAACCACGGCTTCCCAAATCATGTATATGTGTGTGTGTGTATATATATATATATACATACACTTGTATATGTCATTCCCAAGATGAATTGATGCTGTATTGGCCGTAAAAGGAGGCTCTAAACCATATTAATAAATTATTGTGGGCTAAAATGACAGGTGTTTCAGTTTCGATGTCCAACCCCTGTAGAAACCACTTAAATCATATGCAGTTTTAGGGGGGAATTCACCATTGAGCGAAGTGAGCTCTGAATCCTTCAGCTCATTTCGCACATGGTGTTATGCGCTCGCTGATGTCCTGCACGCGGACATCAGCGAGCGCTTTAAAGAGATTACAGTCTCGGTAAGGCAACCCTTTTGGTCTCACTGAGACTGGAATCCCTTTAAAGCGTTCACTGATGTCCGCATGCAGGACATCAGCGAGCGCATAACACCATGTGCGAAGTGAGCCGAAGGATTCAGAGCTCACTTCGCTCAATGGTGAATTACCCCCTTAATGTGATAGTCATACTGATCCATGCGTTGACATTTCTATCTGTGTGTCATTAATAGTTTAAAATATGGGCATAAAACTCCAAGTCATTGCAGAGTGTGAATGCACCTTTGTAAAATTCTTCAAAATTAAATGAAACAAAATACAAACAAATAATGCAAAAAGAAACAATAAAAATGTTATTTTTAGAAGTCTTCACCTTCATTATTTTCATATATGCTGTAAAAGAAAAGTAGTAATTTCCGTACATTCCATGATTGAAATCAAGTTTGCTATCATTGTATAAGGACTGATTATGACTGAAATGTGAATAATTCATTTAATTTGAGGTTATTTTTGGACCAGTCAATGGACAGGGTTGGTATAGTTTAGAAACGGCTAAAAGGTATACATACCCACAAGAGTGCAATAGTAAAACATGTTTAATAGAAGGAAAAACTGATCCCTGTGTCTTATGCACACGCATTTTGCACTATTAGTCTTAATGACTCAAAAGAGAGATGTTTCCAAGTCTTGATGAGCATGTGGAAAAAATACTGCCTTTTATCTAAGTGCTAGAAATGGGAACTACAAAAAGCATATTTATTTTATTGTCATCAAACAGACCTAATCTCTAGTTTTAAAAAGCAACCAGCCCAGAAACTGGAGATTACAAAGGAAAGAACAATAAGGGGACAGGAATAGGAGTTTGAAACAATAATAAGATTTTAGATGAACGCTGTAAAACGAATGTTAACTTGACACAATACAGAAATGAAGTAAAATTAATGATTTTTAATGCTGTAATGCAAAGTGTTTTTAGATTAAGATGCTGCTTAGAGTCCTGGGTGTCTGCAGAACCAAACCTGGGGAGGGGGACAGTGACGTGATGTCATAACAGCGTTATATGATGTCATGACATCACATTAAAGTAGGAGGTAGTCCTAAACTTCCTGATGCACTGGACTGGCAGAAATTTGGGGGGACACTTGCTCTCTTCCAGATGCCCATGCTTTAAGTGTAAGCTCTTTGCCAGCAGGGTGTTCATGTACCATGTTGTGACAAAGTTTGTATACCATGTAATGCTTCTCTGTTCCCTTTACTATGTACAGTGCCATACAATTTAATAATATTAGTAATAATAATAATAATAATGCTGACAGCAGATCAAGTTTTTCACTAGTGCTAATAGCAACGAGTTGTGAACTCTAAACTGTTTCACTTTCATTTACATTGTTGTGCTTTGAGAGATGCAGGGCCCACTCTGCTGTCAGTATCACTTTAAATCAATTTTTCATTGGTAAACTGTGGTAAGCTTAAAGGAGAAATAAACAATTGTTCGTCAATGGGGCTCTTCTTTGGGGGATGGGGGTTGCCAATATACATACTGATGCCTCTCTTTTATACAGTGCCAGCTCCTGCTTCATGTTTCAGCAATCTTCTTTTCTTCAGTTCTAGCATTGTGATACACTAAACTCCCTCCTCCTCCTCTTCATTGCCAATGTGAGCAAGAGCTGAAGCAGTATTAAGTCAAAATACTGCTTCTGCGCTTGATTACATTGGCAATAAAGAGGAGGAGGCAGAAATGTTCACTCATTTGTTAAAGGGTAGCTAAATTCACAGACTGGTTGGTATGCTTACCTTTATTTTTGCAACATCTTTCAAACAAAATTGATACTGTAATGTGTATATGCTAAGTTGGAGAAGTAGTGAATGGTTAGGAATTCATGCATCTTGTTGACAATTTCCTCAATTATTTTAATGAAACATTAAATTATTTGCAAAATATCAGGAAATGCTGAAAAGACAGCAGAAATTAATTTTATAAATCTATACCTGCGTGGATGATTAAAAAAAAAATAGAAAAATTACTTAGCATGAATTTAAATGATTTACTACTTCTAGGGTGAAAATGATTAAACTTTGAAAGAGTGCTCTGGGTCTTTCCAACTTTAACAAGAGAAATCTCGCATTGTTCTTACGAGATTTCTTATGATATTTTGAGATTGAGTTTTTCGATTCAGATTTTTCAAAATTTTCGATGGAAAAAGTAGCCATGCCACTAATGTAAAGTATGGCTACCCATCCATAAAAAAAATTCAAAATATCAAGATTGAAAAACTCGATCTCGATCTCAAAAAATCTCATGAGAAAAATGCGAGATTTCTCTTGGTAAACTCAGAAAGACCAAGGGCCTAATTCACCAAGCTCCGAAGTGAGGTGCGTAGTGTTCGCCTCACTTCGGAATGACTGAGATACGCTCGCTGATGTCCTTCACGCGGACATCAAAGAGTGCAATAAAGGGATTCTAGTCTCGGCGAGGCAACTCTTATGCTCTCACTGAGACTGGAATCCCTTTAATGTGCTCGCTGATGTCCGCGTGCAGGACATCAGTGAGTGTATCTCAGTCATTCCGAAGTGAGGCGAACACTCCGCACCTCACTTCGGAGCTTGGTGAATTAGGCCCCCAGAGCAGACTTCACAAGTTTAATAAATTTCGAATGTTTTATACACCCAGTCAGATAAATATTTTCCAATTTTTTTTAAGTGACATTTTTATTTTTTATATTTTATCTTTCTACCCATTTGTGCAAATTGTCCCATAGAGGCATGCATTTTTGCAAAAATGTTCCAGTTCCCCAAATTCGTGCATTCAGAAAAGATTGTTATTTTCTGTATACTGACATGAATGCATGGAATTTGACTTCTACAAATAAAAGTGGGGAATGGGGAGGCTTAGAGCAGAGTTCCTATTGGAAGCTTTCAGTAGGAATTGTCTACCATTGCACTGAATATAAAAAAAAACACTTGTAATTTACGCAACTAATCTCTGGTGACAAAATTGTGATAGTGTCCAGAATTAATATTCATATTGCCAGTACGTAAAAATTAATATAGAAATAGATAGTTCTAGTGACATTGTCTCATTTAGACAGATCCCTGTATAGACAACATCATTTTAACAGTACTACACAATAATTCCCTCCATCACTGTGACAATACAGAGTTTAGTAAATATGCACAATGGCACATCACATGGGTGTGGCAAATATACTTTGGGAGGCTAATTCACTCTTGAATGTCTGATTTAAAGACATATTGTATTGAGAGGCCCCATTTGTCATGCAGAATACAGAATACTGATTCCTTTAAGTGAGGACTATTGATGTATTAGTAATATATCTATAATTATACTGTACAATAGAAATGCCAAAAGAAATTAGAGGCTGATGAGTAGTATTCTGTTTATTCACTTGTCTGTGAGTTCTGTAACGTATATGGAAGGAAACTGCAACAATATCATTTTAAAGTGAATATGTGTTGAAAACACATGCAACAAGAAAAAAATGAATTGAAAAAGAAATATATGTCAATTTTCATATGTACAGGGACAACTCATTTCGCTTCATCTTACACACTTGGCAACTATGTAATTGCGCAGTCAATGTTGCATGGGACACTTTGATTGCTGCTACTTCTTCTGTGTCAAAGTATTGTATTTGACACTTCTCAAATTGCCCAGTCCATTTCTTATTGTAGTCAATAGAACAATCACTTTCTTACTCAAGTAGAGACAATCAAAACCTTCTATGTGACAAAGCCTTATAACCTTTACTTTTTAAGATTGTGTAATCCTGGCAAATATATGTGTAAAGAATAAAAAAAAAAATTATATTATTATAAAGGAAAAGCTGAAAATCATTTATATTGAAAGATAGGTGCGAGCACACGTAGAAATAGTTAGTATAAATTAACAATGGTGCAACCATAGAGGTAATGAAAATGACTTATATGCAAAAAAAACGGAAAGAAAACCTGAATGGTGCACACATAATGTTATTTAAACTAGTGAAAAAAATAAATATAAATAGCAAAATAAACTTAAAAATAGTTAAAAGCAATAGGTCCTAAACATTAGGACAGCAATTAGCAGGGGAATAAATATATATTGTTATTAATAACCAAAGGATAAAGTGCAGGAAAATGAAGTGTAAGCTTATAAATGGCTAAAGTCAAATAACCCCATAGTATGTGCAATAAATCATTAAATACCAGTCAGAAGTATGTCACAGTCCAAGGTCAATCTCAATAGATCCTGAGTGTTGGTGCAAAGGCTACAGGTGCAATGCAAAATAGCAAAGCAGAATCAAGTAGGACTGTTGGCTGGCATTAATGGTCCTCTGCTACAGAGCACTGTGAGATGCCAAACGCGTTTTGCCTGTGTAGGTCTAACAGGCTTCCTCAAGTGGCAAGCTATCAGTAGCATAGAGCGCTATTTATATATAATTGTCAAGAAACTCCTACTCTGTGGGCGGATTATTTTCAAATGGATCAATAAGTGTGTGGTTAGCACATTGGCATTTCACAGGAACAATTATTCACACTAACTGTTCTATTAAATTATAAACACATTTCCTTGCTACATGTAGAAAAGTAGCCATACGCGACAAGAGGCCTGGATTCAGTGAGACAGTTCTGTTTTTCAGGTTCTGTCTGGTGGTCCAGGGTCACTTTCCCCAAGTCCCAGTCCCTGTCCTCCTCTCCAGACTGATATCCAATACTGGGCTTCTCATTGGAGCCCTGCCAATCACACTAAAAGAGATGGGACATTGGTGACATCATTAATGACTTCACAAGAGCCCGGTCAATCAATTATCAGTGAGTGAGCTCTGGTGATTTTAGTGTCAGGGGGTAAGATCACTGTCCCACTGTTCTCTCTCTCTGACAGCTTGGAAGGTATGAAAGTAATCATTCCACTGACTCTGGGTAAGTATATCTGGGCATATTATGGTGATGTCCTTTTACTTTTTATGTTGCGTAATGCAACTGTTAGATTTAATTGCATCTAATTTTTTTATCAAAGGCCTAAACTTCTCTTTCAGTTCCATCAGGCATCATCTGCATTAAAAGAGTTATTCATTAAAGACTAAATTCTCATGCCCAAATAAGTCATGTCAGTTTGCTTATTGTGTATTGTATCCAATTGTACATAGTCACTAATTAGCATATTGAGGATGAGGAAAACTGGCACAGAGTAAATTTTGACTGTTGTCAGGTGAATAGCAGTGATAGTGTATTGTTTGTCCTTTACATGTCTAAGAAAAGTGAGGCCATCTTCACATAAATCAGCTTATAGGAGACAATGCCACAGAGACTGTCTGTTTTAGTGCCTACACATACTAGCAATACACATGAATTATTGTAAGAAAGGACTATGTCATCATTTTGTAGTGATTTAATTGCTGGTATTGTCACTATTAAATGTTATAAAGTGCAACGACTGTTTCTACAGCAATGTTAACGGCAGATAGTACCCAGCTCATACTGTTATTTTGTCACCACATTTTTGAGGCCATTATGTCAGATTTTACCAGAATAATAATAGGAACCCTGTGGTAAACACAGTTATTCAAGTATTCACCCAGTACTCCTTACCGAATTGTAACTTTGCATGATGTCTACTCTGAATGGCCACTAATACAGTAAATGCATGTCTAGCAGAATTTAGCGAAGGGTGAGAGAATTCACCATATTACAGAACATAATAATCTTTACTAAATCTGCCAAGATGGCAAAGTGCCTGTATGTGTTGAATTCACTCCTCTATGGGACACATCTGTGCACTCTGATGAATACAACCCCAATGTCTTGCTTCTGAGAAAAAAAAAAAAAGTTCTTGTTTATTGATATGAATAACTTAAACATGTTTGTATAGCGCTACGTAGAAAGGTAGCACTATATAAATATATGATAATAAACAACAATGTATTTCACACATAAGATGCATAAGCATGACATAGATTTATGTTCTGAAAAAAAAAAAAAAAAAATAGATTATCTGAAATTTATTAAACTCGGAAAGACCGCTCTCGCAGACCATTGTCAGCTTGTTTGAAAAGTGTATTCTCCAATTTATCAATGGTTACAAGTGAACGCGGGTTTATTTTGGCGATGCGACTCAATTTGTGTAATGTACAGGTGCCGTAGCAACCTGTGTGGAGTAGGAGGCTGTAGTAGTGATC
>WMED01020670.1:0-12109 GCA_019650415.1 Pipa parva
CTCTAAAATCTAGGTGCGTCTTATCAGCAGGTGCATCTTATAGAGCGAAAAATACGGTATGTGTTTGTTCTAAGAGCATTAAGTGATTCTTGTATTTTTACTTTTACATTTAAAGGAGAACTTCAGATCATTTCTCCTAGGGGTGATTCTTAAGGGGGTGGGGAATACCGATCAGGTCTTTTATGCTCCAGCACTACCTCTGCTCTGAGTAACTTGCCGATTTCTTCTTCTCTTGACAGAGGTGCTGGAGCATAAAAGAGAGCTTGGTGAGTATTTCCCTCCTTAGGAATCACCCCTAGGAAAAATGAGCTTGATTTCTTCCTTTAAGTTGTCCAGCATGAAAAAAAAAATGGGTTAATTTATAAATCACTTTTAAATCAAAAAACATTATTTTTTTTTCTTTTATCTTAGCAACAATTTAATAGAACCATTACTGACATGGTGATTTATTCCCATAACTTGTTTACATAATGTTAGAATGCTGAGATGACCACATTTAAGTAACATAATTTGAAAGATGAGTTCATGTCAACAGTTCAGATAGCACTATACAAAACAGTGATGCTGTGAAACTATTCATCACATGGGTATTGTAACATGTGGTAAGAACCAATTTAAAACAGAAAAAAACCCATCTTGTTGCAATGTAATTTCCCTAACTGTGTTTAGACCGTTTTAGGGTGAAATTTAATAAACCCAAAAAGACCTGAATTCATCCTTTTGAGTTTATTTCTGCGAGATCTCAGCTGTTTCACGCTGTAAATATCGATAGGTTTTTTCAAACGATATTTACCTATAGAAACTTTTCGATCAAGTTTTTTTATCGGATTTTTCACTGAAAAGGTAGCCAATACTACCAATGTAAAGTATGGCTACCTTTTCAGCGAAAAATCCAATTGAAAAACTCAACCGAAATGTTTATATCAGTAAATATAAAAAAAAAAATATCAAAAAGTAAAATCGATATTTACAGCGAGTAACATCCGAGATCTCGCTGGAATAAACTCGAAAAGATGAAATCGGGTCTTTTCAAGTTTATTAAATTTTGCCCATTTATCTAGAAACTCTGAAAAGGAGTAAGCAGTTGCCCAGACAAAAAATGTGAAAGACTGCAGCCAGAGTAGAAACTATAAATTATCTTTGAATGAGATGTCATTCAGAAACCTATGTAACTTATAAGATAAGAGCAATATGGTTTAAATAGAAACAAGGACAAAAAATATGTTTGAAAAAGCACAGGGGGTAATGAGAAGTTGCAACAGTTGCGACTTCCACTAGGCCTAAAAATGTAGGGGGCCTGGCCACTCTGCCATGAACTCTGGCACCACAGTAAGCCATGCAACGTCTGCACTGGTAAGTCTAGTTTTTTTATCTTGGTCCTTGAGAGAGGTACCACAGAGGATGGGGCCCCAGTGCTGATCCTGCGCCGGAGCCCATGTTTTTTAGGTATGTCCCTCAAAAAACACTTCTATTAGTATAATGATAACAAATATTCAGAGGTGTGGCTTTAAACACTATGTTGCAAAATCAACAGGGGAGCCACTTCATCAGACTTGTGTGACCATGTAATATCCATTTAATTATTTCATTAGATCTAACATCATCATCAGAAATGGGATCTCTCTCAGGGGGTTGTTATTCACTAAGGTGCAAATTTGACTGTTGAATTCTCAAACAGCGGCTTCCCATAGCAAATCCGTGGCAGTTTCCCCATTGTAAAGTCGCGACAAATTTCCCATAATAAAGTAGCGACTGCGACAATATTCTCATCATAAAGGCGCAACTGCAACAGTAGCAGCTTATTGCGACTGTCTTTATCTGGCGAATTCACACCTATATGCAACAATTTGGACTTTAGTGGATAACCCCCTTCAGTGTGAATAAAGGCATATTTTTTTGTAAAAATGCATGCATTATGTTAAACAATATAAAACAAGCTTTTCTTTGTTGTAAACAAACATGGAGACACACTATCTGCTATCTAAACATTATGTTTAGAAGCACAATTTCTATATTCTTATTACACTATGTTTCCTTATGATACTTTATGCTCATGTTTTTAAATTACACTTGAAGTGCTTGCTCTTTCCATTTTGATCTCTCACCCAGATCTGTCCACCAATGTATTGTCTTATTTTACAGAAGCAAATCTACTTTGTTATGGAATCAGCAGAGATAAATCCACTCTGTAGGTAGCTTTACTGCAGGGATAGTTTTATCCACCTTTTTTGGCTTTACAAAATGAATTAATATATGATCGAACTTTATTTATTTGAGAATTAATTTTATGCAGATTCTAATGCTTTTAACACTGTTCATACTTGTTAAGAGAGAATACATTTTCTGGAATGTATGTATTAAATGGTAAAAGCTGTCTTTATCCTCCAGATCCATTATTGGGAAATTGTGTCTAAAGATGTGGCATCATTTATACCTTTTTCTATAGGGATTTCCTGATCCTTAATTGGTATTCCATTAACCTATGTGTGAAATTCAGATGCATTTTCTCATCCTCAGCATTTTCAATTCTAATTTCTCTTCCAGCTCTTTTGTACTAATGTAATATATGGATAAACTTCTTGTCATGTATAAATTTGTTCTTGCTAAAACGACTTCAGTATTAATCATTTGAACTTCATAAATTCCTTTCCAGAATTTGCAAATAATAGAATCTGTTAAAAGTATTTTTATTCTCTATGTAAACACAATTCTCTATATTTTTTAATTTTCCTATGTGTCTAACCATAATTTTGACTTCATGGGTTATTGTTTGCCAGAACATCTCTTTAAATCTATTGTCGTTTTGAAGGGGTTAACTAACTTGTCTTATTGCTTGCGTCAGCCGAGGCATGCTACATGAATATCCGTAAAACGGCTCTATTAACAATAGCGGTGATATTTTGTTGATGTCAGTAAAGGATCCATCTGTCAAGACAAGGAATATTATATTAACACAGTTATAAAGAGAGAAGGAATGTTCTGTGTATGCAATAAGCTACTCTTTCTTACTTTGTGTTTAAGGGAAGATAATACTATCCTGGAAATATATTTTACCTTTTATGTTTAGGTATGTGGAATGCATCTCCATACTGAATATTTTTAAGAACCCTGCTTGTAACTCACTGTTTTTTCCTAGCTAATTTTAATGAGCTGTTATTTACAAAACTTGCATTTTTCTGCCAGTGCATTCAAACTTCATGAGGGAAGAAGTGACTGGGGATTTTGATTCACCTATTTACCAATGTCCAACTTATTTATATTCTCAAAAGTATTAATCATGTATGTATGTATGTATGTATGGTTTACTAGGATACACTACATTTAAAAATCTGCTAGTGGCTGCCCAGCAAACAAAATGTGATGATATCTCTGGTGAGCTAGATTAAAGTGTAACTTTTCCCATGGAAGTAACAACATTCAGTCCACAGTCTCTTAGTCACATATGACCCTACTCATAGACTAAATTCAATAGATACTAATTGCCTTTATAATGTTAATCAATGGTAATTGGATAGCAACACAGTATACAAGTTAGAACATATCAACATTTAGACCAATGCAACAGATTTGTAGCTGAGCTTGAAAATATCCAATGTTTCCTAATGGATTTTCCACACAGGCACTTTTGTTTTGCATCTTGGACAATAATGAGCCTGATTCAAAACAGTTCAGCTAACAAAACAGTGAGTATGGACCTGGCCTTTGAATGCCTGCAAAAACCAAGGATAAAAACAATGACTTTTTATGAGATAAGAACAATATTAAGTTTAAAAGGTATTAAATAAGTTATTTATACAAAAAGAAAGTCATTGTTTCCCACCCCCTTCCCATCCCCTTCTTTACCTTCCCCTCTCCTTCCCTTGTTACTCCTCTTTTCTGTTCTTCACTAAACCCACTTCTCTAATACAAAAATACAGCACATATTCTTTATATTTTACTTTCTTATTGCTCTTTCTCTCTGTGTGATTTATGCACAGGATGTTAATTGTTAAGAATGTAGCTTAGTTTTGGCAAAACGAATACTGTTTCTTCCACATATAAAGATAACAATGTTAAGATACCTAAATGTGCCGTAAATTATTAAAATAAGTAATGTATGTCAGAGCAATAAGTCAATAAAATAGTATACTGCATATGTAAGATACATTGCATTGTATAACATGTGTAATTATGTGTCTTGTCTCTCTCTCTCTCTCTCTCTATTATATATATATATATATATATATATATATATATATATATATATATATATATATTAAAAAACTTTAACGATAGCATGATATATACATGAGCCATTGGATTTTGTTCTTCCACTGTGACTGCATCACACTTTGTTTACTGAGCAGTTATGTATTAAAAAAAATCTGTTTTAGTTCTCTTTAGCACTACTGTTTTTTTGTAGTGTGTCCCAATTAAGAACACATTGAAATCTATACCCTGTAAAAGTGAAATTGCATTAGTGTGATTTCACTGTGTTTTAAAATGCAAATGAGTTTTGATTTAATAATAATGGCTAATGAAATTATAAAGAATTAAAAACAGTGTGCAGAAAAAGTAACATTATATTTTTTGTTAAATGATTGCCTTCTTGTACCTCACTGCAACATAGATTTGCTATAAGCGAAGTGCTCCATAAGATTAATTACCCTGTTAGAGGGTAAATCAGGGGAGGAGGTCTTGTGTGTCATTAGTGTAAACATTAGAGACTATTTAAATGCAGATGTCCTATATCTGGAAGAGTCATAATGAAGATGATCAACGTGTGGCACAAACTTTAAACAAAACTGTTAAAAATAGGTTGTGGCTTGAATGTCCATTTAAATCCACTTAGCATTGTTTACAACTTAAGCCTAAAATGTTGAAACCTCTGATATGTTACAGCTGAACTAAAGTTAAAATCTACAAGTTAATGTAGGACGTACAGCTTACTTGCGCAGCCTGAATACTCCTCCAATGCTTCTGTGCATCTGGATTTTTTGAAGTTGCAGATTTATTTCACATGTCGATATGTGCGCTGGCAGTGTGAACATGCACACAATGTAGGCAAGCTCCCTGTACCTTAGAAATGGGAAATATAACTACAATTATAACCAATTCAAGCAGACAGAATCAACACAGAATATTAAGTAGGGAATCCTAATTCAATTTGTGGTTTGTAACTTTATTTATCGTTTAAAAATATATAGTTTTTTGCCATTTCTAATTGATCTTTGCTGTCTATTCCTTATATTACCTAAACATTTAGATAATTATTGATAGTGAACTGGCAAATCAAAACTGCAGCAATTCAGATTTCTAGGTAGCAGCTCATGCTGGGGATGCTGGAAGCTGTGTTTTACAATAGCTAGAGGGACACAAATGTGATATTCCTTTCATGAAGGCCATGTAATGGATTTTTTTTTTTTGCCAGGGATACAATGCTATTTACTCAATTATATTCAATATCAATATCCAGATATCCTATAAGGTAAGACAAAATCACTTATTACAGCTATAGAAAACTAGAATCATTCCCATTCCAAGTGTTACAGCAGTGTTTTCAGTTTACACTTTATCTTGCAGAATATTTCACAGGAACATTAATACACAGCATTCATTAATATTTATTTAAACTCTTATCCTTAATATTCATTTTATGCATTTAAATAGATTTTGTTTGAAACAGATATGCTTCTTATACGTTTAATAATTAGGCTTTTTTTAATGTTAAAATACCTTTGTCAAACTAGTATTAAAAGTAGATATTACTTTACTTATTCAAATCTTTGTGTACCTAGTTATAGATAAATTGAACTAAAAATATATTTGTAGCTTTCCTTGATTTTTTTTTTTTTTAAATCTATTTATAGTTTTCCTTGATTTTAAAAGTCATGCAGTGGACGTACATCACTTTCAACTTTCCTTTAAGTTAGACTTCTGGACATGAAAATGTTTTTCAGTAACCAAGATGTCAATAGTTAAAGGTTGAGATCTAAATGGAAAGTTTATACTAAAACCCTAGTTTGTTGCCAGTTCTGGATCTTATGGTATAAATTTTCCCAATGTCATACTAATATTTGCTAAATATTAATGTGTATTTTAGAAAAATTATAGTTAATGCACACAAGCCTGCTTATATTCAATTGCTATTAAATTCTGGTGGTGTCCACCTGATCTTGAGTATTTGTATTGATTTAGCTAACTGACAGCACGCAAAGCTACTATTTTGTAGTGTGTGTGTAGTTGTGTGAGCTACTTAAACAATTTATAATTAAATGCAATCAGAGGCAAAGGTTTTATATGGAGACAATATGAGTTCCATTGTCTAGTCCTATGGAACTTTTATGGTATAATATAAATTCATCTTATTTTTAATAATCACATAGCTTATAACTTCTCCATTTACCTCTTTTGATGGACCCCACTGCATGCCATTGTGTGAGCACTTGCTGAAGACCTGACTATAGGGTTGAGACCCAACCAACACCAAGTTTGATAGAAATACATAGTTTTCCTTGCATTCGCCAATAATAAGAAGATATTAACTCTTTGATCAGAGGTCTGGTAATTCATAGCAACCAATCAGACATTAGCATTTGCTGGTATAGAGGAACTAGAATTATGAAAGCCAATTTCTGATTTATGGTTTACTTTTGTTGTCTGTAATCTATTGCACTTGCTATGATGATTACTGCTGTATTCCTAAAATGGATATGTTACTGCTGTGTCTCTTTACTGAAGGCATTGATAGTGCAATGAAAAACTGACAAAGTTCCCAAAGTAAAAAAAAAAAATCAATTCACATTTTAATTTGTTTGGAAACTATTAAGTCTGGCAGCCATTCATAGTCCATTTGAATGGCTGCCATGCTTTCATACACCACTGCAGGAAAGAATGGTTTTGTCTTCCACATTGTCAGTCATTGTGCCATTTCTCCAGCTTCCTAGAGAACCACCTATCTGCGCTGTTTGCTAATGGCTGTCAGTGAACATTTCCTCTTCAGTCCATGATATGGCACTACCACATCCCCCACAAAAAAATGTTTTCAGTGCCAGGCAATTACACAAACCTTCCTGCTGTGATATATTTTGAGAAATTGGTGTTTACATTTACATTGCACACTAGTTACTCTTGATACACTTAAACTCATGACTGCATGGGTGGTTGCACGTAACCTTCAGTTTGTGTCTGTACAACCATCTGATTCAGCTATGAATTTGAAGTAACTGTGTAACTGAAAACTGTGAAGAGTAGTACTACAAGTAAAATTACTTTGAATATTAGCTATAAACTTTAGGGAAAAAATAACAATAACCCCCAGGTTTAATCATCTGGAAAAGATCTTTAAATAATACTGTATTTTTTTATTACTGTTATCTACTTTGCTTAAAGGGAAAAAATATGAATATGACATTAATATTGTTTTCTCCTAACATGCATGTTTGATAATGCTCATATGTTGTCTTGAGAATGTGAGCATTTATAATGGTGCACAATATTGTCATGTCCCTGGATATATTATATGGCAATTAGCACATGGCTGATTTAATGTTTTCCTATTAAGGAGCACCTAGAATTTACAAATCAATTTATCTGCTTTATTTATGTTTTTGCCTAATATACTCATCCATATTTTTTCATAATGTAAAGTATTTCCTTTAATAGGTGTTCCAGTCTCTCCATTTATCCAGTAATGCAGCATTGTTGCTGTCCCTTCTTTTAATATCATCTGTACTAATTTGATTACAGAAGAAATAGTCAATTCATTTTAATCTCTCTTCTTTTCTCCTTGCACCCCTTTCACTTTCTCTTCCAATGCTTAAAATAGAAGTGGAGCAAAAAGGTAAATAATCTATGCAGTCCAAAACCCCAGCTCCTTGTTATGTGCCATTTAGATGTAAACCCTCTCTATTTCCTGATTCCTATACACTAGTGGTATGATAACCAGCCAGGTTTCATGTATTCTCCATATACTAGTTGATTGACAATTAGACAGTGACTTGGGCACAGTCTCTGAATTTGTTTTCTTTACCCACACTCACCCTCTATTTTGTTTGAGTAGTATAACTTCTTGAACCTCTTTTTTTATTTTTTTTATTTTTATGTATTTGATTTTGCTTGGCTTTTCTGATCCACTAATGTTAGTGTTGGCCCTGCAGCTGTTGTCAGCTAGAACTCCCGAAATTCCTGAACTGCAGAAAGCTGTAACAAGATGCTGGGAGTTAGTTCACCACACCTGGAGGACCACAATCCTAGACACCCTTCAATCCTTTGCATAGCATGCCACATATTAAGACTTTCCCTTGTTTGTTTCACTCATAGCTTCAAATGTGTTTGGTTTATTTTTTTCCAGTTCCAATTTACTGCATAAATGTTGTGTTCCTTATTTTGAGATGTTGCAGCTTTTCACTCCCTGACTTTTTTTTCCATATTTGCTAGTGACACAAATGGAAAACCATTCATGTATTTTAATAGCCTTATACTACATGTGGTTTTTTCATTGTGTGAGTGATCATAGCTCACATATTTCCAATTGTAATATTCTTTTGATGTAATGCAGTGTGGTTTCTATTATCTACTGCTTTGTAAATCTACATAGTTCTTTTTTATTATTACTTTGGATCCTGGAATGAAGTGTCTCTCTCTCCATTATGAAGGAAACACACAATTTTTTAATATATTAAATTAAAAATAAAATCATAAGTACTTTTTTTTTTTTCTTTAAAGGAGAATGTGTTTAAAAAAATAACACTCTCTCTCTCTCTACTCTCTACTAGTTTTTGTGTGTCCGGGGGCATTAAAAGCAGTTGTGGATTCTCCATATATTTTTGAAGCAGAGCAAAAGGCAGGTGCCTGGTGTAAAGACCCACTTCAAGCAGCCGATAAGATTTACTTTATGCCATGGACTCCTTATCGTACAGATACATTAATAGAGTATGCTTCATTACAAGACTTTCAAAATGGCCGACAGACTACAACATATAAACTTCCTAATCGAGTGGATGGCACTGGATTTGTTGTATATGATGGAGCAGTATTTTTTAACAAGGAAAGAACAAGAAACATTGTGAAATTTGACTTAAGAACTAGAATTAAGAGTGGAGAAGCAATTATTAATTATGCTAATTACCATGACACTTCACCTTATAGATGGGGAGGGAAGACTGATATTGACCTGGCTGTTGATGAAAATGGATTATGGGTGATTTATGCTACTGAACAAAACAATGGAATGATTGTGATCAGTCAACTTAACCCATACACTCTACGCTTTGAAGCAACATGGGAAACTTCATATGATAAGCGGGCAGCTTCAAATGCTTTTATGGTTTGTGGAGTTCTCTATGTGGTTCGATCTGTATATCAAGATAATGAAAGTGAAACTGGAAAGAATGCAATAGACTATGTTTTTAACACAAAGTTAAACCGAGGGGAATCTGTTGATATTCCATTTCCAAACCAGTATCAGTATATTGCCGCAGTGGATTACAACCCCAGAGATAACCAATTGTATGTGTGGAATAACAACTTCATCCTGCGATATTCTTTAGATTTCATTCTTCAGGACTTAGCCCAAGGTAAAATTAAACTATTTATGTCTCTTCTTGTTTGTGCTTTGATTTCTAGGTACAGTTTTTAAGTTAAAAGTATGACTATGATGCAAGGTAATTTTGTCATAAGTCTTGTATGCAGCAAAGAGAGAGAACACGGTGCTCTTAGTATTAGCTAAAGGAGCGGTAACACCAGAAAAATAAAAAGTTATCACTTGGATAGTCATTGCAATTTTTCAAATGCACAAGCAATTGTAAAAATTTCATCTTTTGAAGTTGACAAATTTTATTGCATTCTGACTGTTTTTATCATTAATGATATTAATTAGTTACCATGTGTATGTACAAAACCCCACCCAGTTCCATTGTTTTCTGCTTTTTTTTTTTTTTTTGGTTGCTACATATTCACAAAGCCCAATTTTAAAATGAACATATTTTCTAGACATTATTTATGTTTAGAAGCACATTTTGAATAGATAATTAACTCATTTGTGACCTTTTTTCATATTTTTTTCAATATTCTTTTAAAAACTTATTAAGGGTGTTACTGGTATAGTGTTTATCACTTGGACAGTGCCTGCTTAATGTTTTTTAACGTGTTCCATGTGTGTCAATTTGATTACTTATGTTAATGAACAAATTTTTGTAAATATGATTTGTTACCAATTTTTTTTTTAAAAAAGTTAAAATTCTAAACCTGTAAAGAAGTGCTATGCAGCACTTCTGTGTTGCATTCCCTAGCCTCCAACAGTACCGGCGACTCTATGGCGTCCTCTATCATGAAAACATTGCATGCTAGCTGTGCTCCTACTGAAGCCTCACATTTGCACTTCCTAGAAGTGACATGGATACCGTGCACGTCATACGTCATAGGCACTGTTGTTGGCTGGGGAAAACAATATGCAAGTGCTGTAGAACACTTCTTTACATGTAAGAATTTTAACTTTTTTTAAAAAACATTGATAATAAATCATAGTTACACAAAGGTGTTAGTTAACATAAATAATCAAATATGTTGTTTTTTTTTATTTTTGGCCTGACAGTTCCTTTAAGAATGCATCCTTGAAAATGTGAAATCTCTTGTTATGAGCGATGCAGTTTACTTTCAAAGTTAGTTATCGGATCTTTTTTCTCTTGAAATCATAAGTTTATGAATGTGTTTAATAAGAAATACATGTTAGTTTACCTCTAGCAGTGGGAAGATAAATTGATTCCTAGCAAAACAAGCATTTAGTTGTCTTTTAGGTCAAAATTTAATACACTCTGAAAAGCCCAATTTCACTTTTCTGAGTTTATTTCTGCGAGATCTCGTAAGTTTTTCACCGTAAATATCGCAAGATTTTTTTCAATCGGTATTTACTGACCAAAACTTTTCGATCTAATTTTTTTGATGGAAAGGTAGCCATACTTTACATTAGTAGTATGGCAGATTACATGTTTCTAAAAGGTTACTTTGTCAAATATTATGCTTTATTATATTTTAGGGTACATTATCTTTCTCTCTTTCACTTTTCTCTGTCTCTCTCTCTCTTTTCTCTCTTTCATAAGTAAATAATGCAAGCACACACTAAACCAATAGTCTTTCTTTTTGGACAAAATTGTAAGAGATAAATACACACTCTTCTACATACAGTCTTATGCAAAAGTTTGGGCACCCCTATTAATCTTAATTATTTTTAGTTCTAAATATTTGGATGTTTGCAACAACCATTTCAGTTTGATATATCTAATAACTGATGGACACAGTAATATTTCTGGATTGAAATGAGGTTTATTGAACTAACAGAAAATGTGCAATATGCATTAAACCAAAATTTGACAGGTGCAAAAGTATGGGTACCCTTATCATTTTATTGATTTGAACACTCCTAACTACTTTTTACTGACTTACTGAAGCACAAAATTGGTTTGGTAACCTCATTGAGCTTTGAACTCCATAGCCAGGTGTATCCAATCATGAGTAAAGGTGTTTAAGGTGGCTAATTGCAAGTTGTTCTCCTAATTGAATCTCTTCTGAAGAGTGGCATCATGGTCTCCTCAAAACAGCTCCCAAATGATCTGAAAAAAAGATTGTTCAACATAGTTGTTCAGGGGAAGGATACAAAAAGTTGTCTCAGATATTTAACCTGTCAGTTTCCACTGTGAGGAACATAGTAAGAAAATGGAAGACCACAGGGACAGTTCTTGTCAAGTCCAGAAGTGGCAGGCCAAGAAAAATATCAGAAAGGCAGAGGAGAAGAATGGTGAGAACAGTCAAGGACAATCCACGGACCACCTCCAAAGAGCTGCAGCATCATCTTGCTGCCGATGGTGTCACTGTGCATCGCTCAACAATACAGCGCACCTTGCAGAAGGAGAAGCTGTATGGGAGAGTGATGTGAAAGAAGCCATTTCTGCAAGCACACCACAAACAGAGTCGCCTGAGGTATGCAAATGCACATTTAGACAAGCCAGCTTCATTTTGGAAGAAGGTCCTGTGGACTGATGAAGCAAAGATGTTTGGTCATACAAAAAGGCGCTATGCATGGCGTCAAAAAAACACAGCATTCCAAGAAAAACACTTGCTACCCACTGTAAAA